>JAZHYW010005873.1:0-20181 GCA_037355805.1 Ixodes ricinus
GCGCATTTTTTGTTTTCAATCGTCGAACACAATAAAGCACGTTTAAAGGCACGAAAAGAAACAGCAAACGAAACACACATTTTACAGGTGGACGTTTAAGCTTCGCCTCTAAGAATGGAACGCGATAACTAAACATATAAACCTTTGCTCGTCCCGAAGCCGTGAATACGTGTCTGTGTGGCATTGTCAGTAGCGTATCTCTCTTGCAACCAAAAGTGGAGGGTTCGAATCCCGGCTGAAATCGTTAGTTTTTCTTTAAAGCAAATAGTTTACTTTATAAAGTGAAATCCTTTGAGACATGCGGTTACCTTTAGTTTCACATTACATGTCGTGCTTTAGTCACTTTCACTCCCCGCGAGACGTTAAGTTTCACGTGAGGGTTGTGGGATTGAAATTCCTCGAGAGGTCATGTGGCTGAGACGTCATGACCCTGTCGACCAATCCTAGATCTTCCGGTCCCACCGACGCCAGCTTTTCTGAGACCCGAGTTCCTTAAAGCTATCGCTTTAAATTGATTAAAGAAATCCTTCGTATCCGTTCTACAATATTTAAAATGTAAGCAACCAGCAGGAAGGAAACCCCACAGACAGAAACGGAATTTTTAGCCACCAGGATGTCCGCCAATGAAGCAGCGGTTGCATCCAAAATGCATGGCGTTACACATAAACACCCTTCCGACGACGACGCTTCTATTATAAATGAACCGGCCTAGTCAATCTCAAGTAACAAACATCTTTAAAATGCCCATCTTCGCTGCTTTAAGGCTAAAATAGAATCAGTGCGTCTGGTAAAATCTTTTTTTTCTCTCAGGTTTGCAAAGAAGCGTGTCTAAGACCACCCCTTATCTGCGTGATGCTTAGCGACGAATACGCTGCACACCTCGTCATCACGTTGTGCTTTGTCCTCTTTATCCAAGCCCCGCAATGAGCTTCTCACTGTACCTAATCAGGCGCGAACGGGGACTGGAACCCTGAGCTGGCGCGGCGGATGACATTTCGCGAACGCCTTTGCGTAAAGACGTCGACACTTGCTTCTGCGTACGGAGCAGTAGAACTTTGTTTTATTTTGTTTCAATGTCGACAAATATCCCGTATACTTTATTTAGTCCAGTACTTAAAGACCCGTAGGAGTGAACGCGAGTTTTTTTAATTAACTGAAGAAGGAATAAGTGTAAACATTAAAACTTTTTTTTGTTATTCTTCTTTTCGCATAAACTGGCAAATGGCAAAATCTTCGGCTCAAGCGAGCAAATAAGATAGTCAGAGCAAGACTCCTTCACAGACCTTCAGAGTTGTGATAAAGTAGGGTGTTTCATTGTCACGCGTATCTTTTTGACACCACAATAGGCTCCAAGGGTCATGTCGTTTTGCTTTTTCTAAATTGTACCTAGACGGAGCAAAGTTGGTGATGTCCAGTTATGGAAAACAATCTTGCGGTTTGGTGTCGAATACTACAGAAGCAGCAATGAATTGCTTTGTAATGCTAGAGGCACACTAGACACCGTGAAGACATCTTATGTCTTTCTTTATATATATATATATATATATATATATATATATATATATATATATATATATATATATATATATATATATATATATGGTGGTTCAAGTCACCAGGCTCGATCTAAAATGGACCGTAAAAATCGACGCCTGCACGTAGCCATTTAAACTATTTCGTCAAAGGGTGTATTTCACAGGTCGGTTTTTTCTTATAAAATTACAAAGCGCAGTTCTCTTTTTAGTAAAAAAATAGGGCCAAGGAACTTGCCAGGGTCTACGGCGGGCAGCAACGCAGACAACAGGGGTCCAGTAGCGGGGTGTGTTTGGCGTTCGTATTGATAGATGGCGTCGGGAGCAGCGTCTGAAGGTGCAGCCGACCAGAGAAAGATAGCAGACGACACGCAGACGAAATCCGTTGGCAGCAAAAAGCGCCGCCGTTACGCAGACGCGTTTTTTTTAACTTTAGGTTTTGTTTTTATTGTTCGCATTTATTTTTTAGCAGAAGGTAAATTTCAAAAAGAATATATTCATATTAATAAACCACGGTGGTCGCGAGCCGTCGCGAGAAGGAGGTAGCGCCATCTATCAATACGAACGCCAAACACACCACGCTACTGGACCCCTGTCGTCTGCGTTGCTGCCCGCCGTAGACACTGGCAAGTCTCTTGGCATTATTTTTTACAGAAAGAGAGCTACGCTTTGTAATTTTACAAGAAAAACCGACCTGTGAATTACACCTTTGACGAAAAGTTTAGATGGCTACGTGCAGGCGTCGATTTTTACGGTCCATTTTAGATCGATCCTGGTGACTTGAACCGGGTGGTGCACGAAAGCCCACGATGTCAAAAGCCCCGTGTCATTAGCCCCGCGGCAAGCGCCCTGTTCTTTCTGCCCCGTTTGCAAAAGCTCCTGTTTCAGAAGCCCATGACTCAATTCCCCCGTGTTAACAGCCTCGGTCCTCAACATGCCAGGTTGTTCCCCTGGCATGTTGAGGACTTTCAACGCTCAAAATGGCTGTTAGCCTTTCATGAAACTTATTTATTCACAAAACATATTTACAACATTTACATAGCAACAGAGTTGGTACGCTTAGATGCCGCAGTAGCGTTGGATCTTCTGAAGAAACTCGTTCAAGTTTAGGGCGCCGTCCCGCAAGTCGTCCTCCAGCTCCTTGATGGCGTCGTCGCTTCTCGTTCCAGCTTCTTTAGTCGCTTACGAGCTTGTCCGCCATTGCTTTCTCTCTGCTGTTGTTTGTCTTGCTGCATAACCGTCCCGAATGGATAACACGAATTCAATGGTTTCAGGAACCGAAAACAGCGTATAATTGAACATAGACGAAGCGAGACCAATTTGAAAATGAGACCTTGTGGTTTAGAGGGGAGCCCATGCAGTCTACACACTCCGCCTTTGTCGTGCCTTCTCAAGGTTATGCGCGCGAGGTGCGTGCTTCGGTAGTGCGCCGGAGAACCACCAAGCTTGGAGCAAACTTGGCAATTCTTAGGCGCCTAACTCGTGTCTAATACTGTTTTTGCTCCACGTCGTTAGTTAGTGAAAGTTTACGTTCTTTCAGTTTATACAGATTTTTTTTGGCTCGCCATAAATTACAAACGTGCGGACTTGACCCAAAGAGCCGCGGATTTACTGAAGAACCAGCGTGAAGCCTAAATTTGGCACTTAAGCTCTGGCAAGTTGAGCCCGAAGTTGCCCCATAAAAGTCGATCGATAGGAAGTAAAGCCTAACTCTGACGCTTGTTTGCCGATTTAGGCCCAGAGTCATCGAACGACAGCCAAACTACCAGCGGAGAAGCGCATCTTTGGCCTTCATTTGCTAAATTATTGCCGAGATGTCAAGACGCTGGCCAAAAATGGTCAAGGTCGGCTCTACTTTGGCTTCTTTGGGCGTTTTTAGGCCCTCTCTTTCGAGGAAAACACGTTTGGCCTAAATAACACTATGCTACCTCGGTGAGGCTTTGGGCTTTTGGCCACCGCTAGAAAGAAAATATGTCCGGTTGGTTTGGGGTCAACCTATATGGCCGGCATGAAACAGTAGTGGAATTCGTTTTATTATTTACTTCTTTTACTTCCAGATTATTTTTTTGTTTATTAACTGTGGTCAACAATCTCAAGAGTTAAGCATAATTATCCAAAAAAATCCAATCAAGTGGGGCCGCCATGGCGCCCGCAAATTGTGCCGCTGTACAATAGCCAACGTTCGCGACCAATAAATATTTCAATAACATACCCATCACGAAAAATACGTTACTGTACGCGTTTCTCCCACTAACATGTGGAAATTTGATTACAGCAAGGTTTCACTATATACCTTTTTATTTTATTTGAAAACTCGGTAGCATCTTGGCGCAGCTTGCCGGCTACATGAGAGATTACATTTTAACGATCGGAAGTAGCATTTTCTTGGCTAGAGATAATCACCTTAATAGGGTAAGATAGACGTGCCACCGCTAATGACGAATCGATACAGCCTTCCGTTTTCCCGCTTTGTTACGAAGATGAGACGACCTTTTTACTCGTTCTTTTGTTTTTAGAACGAGGAGAAATTCTATTAGTTCAAAAGAGCTTTGTCTAAACTAATGGCAAAAATAGCAACAAAAAAGTGGTCTGGATATGAGATCCCGGTTAAAGATATCGCTAATTATGGGAAATTCCTCGAGGTACCTAATGAGCTTCCCACTTAGTTTGTTTGTTCATGTTTCTTTTTGTTATTAAGCGCTTTCAAGATGGGGTTTACGTAATCATGCGTAAATAAAAATTCCCTTTGATAGAAAAAGAAAGATGTAGATCCCATGACTTACAGAAAGAAAATATTAAAAAAAAGCTGTTAAAATCGGAGACGACGCAACAATCCGTTTGAGCCCATCAAAGAGCTCCAAAAGTGCATCGTCACGGCGCTCAACGTCTTGTGCATCTGCTATCAGCGATGGCGCAGAGGGGATGCGCGTGATCCTGTCCTTTTTCTATACGTGATTACTTAACCCTGTGAAAGAAGAACACTAAAGCTAAAGCAACTAATGGATGAAGAAAGGATAAACAATTAACACTGAGACAACACAACCACATCTTTCATGAAAGATGTGGTTGTGTTGTCCCAGTGTTAATTGTTTATTCTTTCTTCATCCATCACTTGAACCAACACGCACTTCTCCCAAACAAAGCAACTAATGCCCCTGAATAAGAAAGGTAGCGACATCTTCTCCCTCCTCCTCTGACGCGCGCAACTTTTATCTTTATGTTATGATTTTTTACACCCGCGCGTCAACTGTAGCGCCGCCTGGATTGGGCCAAGATAGCAGACGGCATTCTTCAAAGGATGTCGCTACTTTTCCGTATAAAGGGGCTTCGAAAGCAACGAGTGCCTCGACGATTCGCTTTTACCGCCGCTTGATCGCCCCACTCATATCAGTCTGCGGCGGACTTAAAGTGAATTGGAATATAATATAGAACCAACGAGGTAGACGGGCTTAGAGCGATAAACTGGCAGCTGAAAGTAACCCCCGACCGGCAGCCGCCATGTTGCACATTTTTGACCACTGGACACATGACCTTATAGTTTTACGTCTAGAATTTAACGAAGTACCGAGCACAGATAATTGCGTATTGGTCTTTAATGACAGTACCGACGTGGTAAGTTATGTTTCGTTTGTTATAATTCAAAAATATGCTTTTACGACAAAAAATCGGGCAGCTTCGCGGTTCTTTATTTTGTGTTTTTATCGAGCTACCACTTTTCTCTGTGGCTAGCAGTACTGAAAAATAGTTTATCTTGCATTTTACAGCGATCGAAACACAAATCTCGGCTCACTTTTTGCGTAAAAACTTCTGGCTTTTACGCGATCAGGCATCTAGTGGGCAAAATTCTACAACCAGGGCTACCAGGGGGGGGGGGGGGGTAGAGTCACTTTTTGCTGGTGAGCCCTCTTGCGCGTTCTATAGAATACATTCTAATTTTAACTGAGAGCCATTCAGCCAACCTGCCGCCGCGGATGGGATTTCGCAGCTTCCGGTGTAGCGTGTGATATAGCTCACTGCGTTTCTGTATCTTGATCATACGTGAAAGCTGCGTGAGAAAGCTGCCAATGGACAGTAGGGAAAACAAAGCGCTGCACGTCTCATCGTGGCATTGTAGGTGCACGGCACAAAGGGCATAATTCTTTTAGAGTTACACGGGGCGAGTGTTATCGTATTGCGTCACGTCCTTATAATAACATTCGTTACAATGGAGTTGTGATGACGATGTAAAATAAAAATAAAAGTTATAATATTAAATCAATAAGTTGTTAAATGAGGGCGGTTCGTAATGTCAATAATAACTGAAAAAGACAACACGATTGCTATCAAATCGAAATAAAATACGGATCGAGTTCAAGACACCAGGAAACAAGACACATTTTTGTGAGGGAAGCAAGGCAACAGAGAAATGCAATGTAAGGAAGTTAAGCCACAATGCAAAATGAAAAATACAAAATAGAAAAAAAAGCCGTCCCGGCCGTAATAGATCCAAATCAATATGGCCACGACGCAGGACGGCATCCCTCCGGCTATGGAACCCAAAGAGCCGAAAGCGTTGAAGGGCCTGATTGGGTACACCGCTCACAACTCACGCTCGCTTGGTCTCCGTGACTAAAGATAGCAATATATATGTACAAACGAAAGAAGACATTGCGTAAACGTGCAAGAGGTTTGATAAAGTGGAAAGGCGCCGTTCGTGTTACTAGACCGGGGCAAGCGACGATGTTGATTGCTTCGCTTTTCTCACCAGCGTCTCTTACGGTAACCGGACAAAAGCTCACCGGACAAAAGCTCACCGGACAAATGCTCACCGGACAAAAGCTCACCGGACAAAAGCTCACCCATTCTTCCAAAGACCCGGACAAAAGCTCACCTCTTTTTTCCGATTACCCGGACAAAAGCTCACCCGGAAAAAAAATATGGGCTATATGTAGGGTTCGAAGTTTTCGGTTTTTATTTTTTGAAAATTCGGCGTACTTTTTTCGGTGTTTATTTTAAAATCAAAGTTTCAGTGTTTTTCGGTGTATATTTATTCCTTTAAAAGTTTACCGGTTTATTTCGGTGAATACGAAAGAAACACCATCGGACTTCATGTGCTTCCTAATGCCCGCTGCGGCTCTTCCAATGCATTCTAGTGATCCGACTTTATTGTCGTGCGGCAGTATTTGCACAAAAGTGTGTAGGAGGGTATTAACGGCTTTTCCGGATGTCCTCTGAAGTGCCTGAAGCGAAAAAGCTTAGACCAGCCCACACCTGAACCTTTTTTTTTCTTTTTTTTAGGACCGGTAACTTACTTTTTAGGACCGGTAGCTTGTTCACAGAAATCACGGATATATATCCCGCCAATGCCAACCCAAGACTTCATTTGTTGCATGTGGGTCACGAAGAGGACAGACAATGCCGAACCTTGCAACGTTTTTTCTCCCCCCCCCCCCCCCCACACACACACACACTCGCCCACCTCAACACGGCCCTAAAAAATGACCTTTTTCGGTTAAAACCGAATTCCGGAAAATGGGTTCGGCGTGCTTTTATCGGTGTAAACTGAAAACTCCTAACCATAAATTGGTCACCCTTCACGTTGGTGATGAGATAAGCCATACCGAAGCAACGTTTTTGGTACGAAAATCTAGGTCACCCCAACTAACGTTTGTCTTTGTTCATGCCCAAGCAGGCTCAAGTCGGAAAGCCCTAGTATCTCGTCGACTAGCCTTTTGTTACCCATATTCTTTGAACTTTGCCGGTAGTTTGTACGTCGGGCGCTATATAAGGTAGTTGCGCGATGCTTCTAGTTACACTTCTTTTTCTACCATGGAGGTGACTCTGTCAAACAGGGGGAAGAAAAAGTTTTACTTGATGGGTACGAGTACGTGAAGAAGATCTCCAAGAAAGACTGGACCCGGTGGCAGTGTCGACATCAAAGAAGTTTTGGATGCAAAGGAGCTATCACTACAGACCTTGCTGTGAGTACCTAGCTGATAGTTACTTTTTATATGTGTGTTCCTTGCAGAGCTTGTTTATAGCCCGTCTGCATGTAGAGAAAAGTTTTTACGGGACAATTAGAGAAAATGGCGACATTTCTTTGTACTTTATCGGGTAGACTAGGAGCGCGTTCTCGACTGTTTTTTGCACAGCTTTTCAACAACAGCTAATCAAATCTTTCTTTTTGAATGCTTTTTCAGATTACTCGGCACTGGTCCTCAGTCGAGCACACTCACGCGAATGATGCAAGCGCGACCGAAACAACGAAGCTGAGGGGCCAGCTAAAGCGAAAAGCCACCGACACTTCCGAACCTCCAAGCCGGCTTCTCGCCGAAGCTCTGACTGAAACTTCAGAGCAAGTCCGTGCGAACGTTGGAGACCTGGAAACTATTCGTCGAGACTTGCGTCGACAGCGAAGCAAAGTGCGCCCGCCAGAGCCGTCGACTTTAAGGGACCTTCACGTACAGGACACCTGGGCAACAACCGGAGGAGCGCGACCACAGCCATTTCTGTTATATGACAACGGGCAAGAGCGCCAAGACCGCATGCTGGTTTTCTCTACCCACGAACAACTCGCAGCGTTAAGCAGTAGCCGAACATGGTACATGGATGGCACGTTTTCGGTGTGCCCCCGGATATTCAGGCAGCTATACGTCTTGCGCTGCAAATTGGGAGACAGTTCGCTGGCCTGTGTGTACGCACTCCTTTCGGGAAAGAGTCTGTCGACTTATGAGGAACTCTTTCAAGTGATCCTGGATAGCTGTGAGGAGAAGGGGTACCACCCGGACCCCGCCGTCATCATCAGTGACTACGAGATTGCCGCTATGAAAGCCGCAAAGGAGGTCTTCGGGGAGCACGTTACCACCAGAGGCTGCTTCTTTCACCTATGCCAAAGCACGCACAGAAAGGTAAGCCAAACTGAACAGCTATACTTTCCTGATATCCATAGCGTAAGCAGAATTCGCTGTGTCACTTTGAAACAGCTGCCTGTAATGATATCAAGTTTCCAAAAAAGTACTTATACCAGATCATTTAACGAAACAAACATAAAAATGCTGCGAGTAACATTTCTTGATATTAGTGAATGGGCCCTCATATCCTTCGAGGAATAATCGGAAAGAATGCTACAATAATATGATTGCATTCTTTATGAGAGCTGTTCTTTATTGCTTGTCGTTCCAAATATTTCGCAGGTTCGGGAGCTGGGCCTCTTGGGTCAATACAAGGCTGACGATTGCTTCAGGAAGCTGTGCGGAATGCTCGACGGCCTGGCGTTCTTACCACCGCAGCTTGTGCCCGAAGGGCTCAGCTACATCAGGGGGAAGGCTACCGGTGACATCGAGGATCTCCTGGACTACTTCGACTCGACGTACGTTAACGGGCCCTTCCGAATCAGCTCTGCCGCAGCTAGCGCAACGAGTGCTCCACTGGCTGTGACCCTGCGCCGACGACAACCGGAGTTTAAACCAGAGCTCTGGAACGTACACGAGGCCACACTGCGTGACGAAGACAGGACCAACAATGCCTGTGAAGGATGGAATAATGGGTTCCGGAAGCTTGTTGGCCACGCCCACCCAAGCATCTGGAGGCTGATCGAATGCCTCCAACAAGATCAGGCACTGGTTAATACAGCTTTGATCAAAGAACGAAGAGGCGAGCCGCCGGTGAAGAGGATCCGCAAGACGACCAAGCGCCTTCAGAACCGCTTGAAGACCATCTGCGAGCACTTCCAACTGCATGAAGATATACCGAGACTGCTGGAGGCAGTGGGGGAATGTATCCGTTTTTAAGAGATAAATGATTATGTTTTCAAACCTCAACATACCGTGTACCAGGTCACATCTCTGTTAATATTGCATTTTAGCGTAGCACGATTATATCTATCCAAGCTGTTTGAGCCCTTGTCAGGGTCCAAGTGAAACTTTCCCCTGGTGAGCTTTTGTCCGGGCCTGTAAAAATAGTGGTGAGCTTTTGTCCGGGTCTTTGAAAGAAAGGGTGAGCTTTTGTCCGGTGAGCATTTGTCCGGTGAGCTTTTGTCCGGTGAGCATTTGTCCGGTGAGCTTTTGTCCGGGATTCGTCTCTTACTACCTGCATGCAGCTTTTTTCCAGGACATCCGCAGTCGCACATTCTTAAACAAAGCCGGTTAACTTTTGGACCACATGAAGACATTTTCTACACTTGTTCTTCCAAGCTTCTATCCGGTGATCCTCGACAGGTGATCCTGTCGAGTTTAATTTTGCAATTATGTTGCTTGATTTCTTCGTCACTCAGATTGTACGAAGACAGTGGAAGCGTTCAAACGAAGCATCAAAGTAGCCTCGTTGGCGCTTTATGGTAGGGGTATTTGATCCTAAATGACCATTGACATGGTAAGCATGCGCTCGTGTTCGGCGTGCGTGTTTAATACCCGCTTGCTACTCGGGGACTAGATAGTACGTGCGCGTGAGTAATGGTCATTACCTAAACTCCGACAATGGCAGAGTATTGTAAAGTTGGGCTTCATTTAATCATTTTATTTATTTTATTTATTTTCCTGCCACTTAGTGAAACGGTAGCTTAGTAGTAGAGTATGCAAGGGGAGAGGATCTGACATAAGTTTCAATTACTCTCGTCTCTAAAAGTCTACATAATTTGATGTTACAGTGCGCTTCAACAGCGATTGTCAACACCAAGTTAGTCAAAATAAAAAAAGACGTTGTATTTATTTCAGAAATACCAAACGGTGCTGATAAGTACGCCAGGAACTAAATGTTTCCTCGCCGTTACTATTGTGTCTACTGCTTTTGCGAGCGTGCACTTACGGAGGGCAACACAGCTGACACGCGATAGCAATTGCCGATTTTGTTTTAAACGACGTCATCAAGAGCAAGTGATTTGCGAAATTTGTTTATGAATGTTTACCCAGGGTAATAAATTAATAGGTAAATGTAGGGCCGTTACCTAACCTATGAGCACTACTCAATACAGCACGGAAGTCGGGTCGCGCAGTTGTCATTTTTGCCGAACGATTAATGAATAAAAATGAGCTTTGTATATGTCGGCATGATCTTTCTTGATACAAGTTAACCGTTGCCTCTGAGGTAAAGAAGAGAAACAACGCAGTTCTTTTCAGCAGCGGCTAGAGTAATTACTTTCCTTATGAGGTCTTCGTGTGCCTGGCATCGTGTCCTTCCGTGTGCTGTCAGTCTCCTTTCATTCTGTGACGACAGGCGTGCCGAGGCATTCCAGAGACGCAAGATGCTCTAGTTGGGTCGTTCTGAGGAATTCGCGGCTTCTTCGACGCTGTTTATTTTCGCTCGAGTTGGACGTTGCGGCTGTGCAAGCTCAAACAACTAAACAATAGCACGCGCGAACACGAACTACAACCGAGCATTCTTGTTTGTCGTCTCCTCGTAAAGTGAGCGGATTCTTTTTGCATTCCGACAACCATGTCCGAGGTGTCTTTGGTAGCTTGAAACTACCAAAGACACACGACGCTTTGGATTTTATAGCATTATTTACTTATTTGTTGTTGTTTTTTATTGTCGTTATGGTACTTTGATTCTGAATGACCTGCACAAATGTTTCCTCGGAGCGGACGACTCTTATTAGTTTGACGCGCCTTTTTTTATGGATTTTGAATTTAAATCAGGTCCTTATTGTTGGGAGCTAACATACATTGTTTCTGTGGAAGCTTGGCTTCGTTTTGGCGGCTTTGATGATGCCCACGTTCTATAGCTGAATGATGTTTAATTTTTCTTTGTGTCTGATTTGAATGTGTTCCTGTAAACATGGCTACTCTGGAATCCTTTGGGGAATACATTTTATTATAAAACTAACAAATACGTTGGCACACTACAAGGAATAAGCGTTACACGCGAAAATGCTAACGCGAATCACGACGAAGCACGAACCACCAAAAAACACGAAGGAATATTAATACAAACGACAATGCTATAATACAGACACAAACTGATCTTTCAAAAGGATCTGCGTGCCTACAGACCTTTGCATCACTTATCACCCGGGCGACAAACGCTGAGTCACTGAGCTGTGGACGCATGAGCAGCGTCCAATATACCGCACAGCAGAGCAACAGCGCATGCTTAGAAGGTGTTTCACAGCCCAGCAGACAAAGATGGCATCGAGCAGAAGGCAGATTTTTCCTAATGTCTATATATTTTTTGTTTTTATATTTTTATTCTTCGTGTTTTTGCAATTTTATTAACGCGCTCATTATTCTCGGGTCTTTCGAAAGATATATTCGAGATACATTTTTATTTAGGTTAAATAAAAAAGAAAGTGCCAGGGGAATATTTTATAACCAGACAATAAAAGTAAAACGCAAAATGAATACCTAATTGTACACCGTTCCCAATGAAACCTTTCCCGAGAAGCGTTCTGCGCACGCGCGAGCGCGCGATGCCAAGCGGCGGAAGTCGGCACGAGAAATCGAGGAAATTCGGAAGGGGCTGTGGATCAGCGATTAGAACACGTAATTTCAGCATATATATATAATTGTTTTACATAAAAAAGTAAGTGGATGGAAATAAAAACACGATGTTGGACGCCACGGATGTCCCTCTTTAAAGTCGCGTTGGTCGCGCGACCAGTCAATACCTCCGAAGGAAAAAAGTACCTTGAATGGCGGCTGTACCTCTAATCAGCGCAGTCGTCAGCTCTGCAACCTGTCCTTCAGCGGAATGTCCAGTTCTTCACGCCTTCACCTTCTCTTCCTATAGACCATTCCATTTAGCGCTCTCTGGGCGGCACCATTTTGTTCGACAGCAGCGCCCTCTCCATACATCCGGGAAATTCAGCGGGTTCGGCGGGGTAAAACGAGAGAGAGGGCACGCGCCCGACAGACGACAAACCGGGATGTTGCCGTTCTGCATCTTTGGGCTGTAGCGGCGGGCTGTACGGAACATCGAACTCTCGCTCGTGGCTGCCGTTGTGAAGTGGTTGGCGTTCTTAGAATAGTTGTGGCTACTCCAAAATCAGCCTATAGCTCTCTGTTGTTCTATTTCGGTAAATGATCAACTAGCATATCTTTTTTCTGTTACTTAAATAGCAGTTGAGTCAGCCGGCAGTACTATACCTCAACTACTGCGTGTAACGCGGCAGGAGAGCACGTTTTTATTTATTATTTCAGACTTCCACTCATGGTCGCTAGAAGGCCTACACCAGTACGAACTTTGTATAGTAAAAAAGGTACAGCAACCGGATTTACTTTTCGCCGGAGAGACCGGCCAATCTGACACAGTTTTCCTTATTTTTTTTATTTGCACGCAGGTAACAGCGCAATTGGACCCTGTTAGTCTTTTTATCTAGCATAGTATTACACGATAACTGGCATACCAAAATTTGCGCATCTGCGCTTGAAATTTCCAAAATGACGCGATTTTAAACAGAGTTTGTACGCCAGCCGGATGCTAGGTACTGCCCACTCGGCAAAGCAGACGACATGCGGGTGAGAGGGGGAGGACATTTTTTTCTCTCTATTACCCTCTCTGCTATGACCCTAATGAAACGGTCTATAGAGTACGGTCAATCCCTCCCGCGGCCGTGCCCATGGTCACACTAACTTTTGAGGATCCGCCAGATTGAGCAAAAGTTTCCTATTCTGTGACTGGCCGTCCCTCAATGAGGTGGGGCGCCAGTGTCCCTCGTCTCCGTCGGCGCCGGGGACGTAGAACACCGCCGTTCTGCTCATTTCCGCTCCGGCGGCCCGATTTCTGTCCGAAATCGGTCCGAAAACCCTTTCCCCGGCGGGAACGCCGCCCGGCTCTATCGCCGGGACGGGGTAAAAACGGCTGTGTGAAGCCTCCTGCCACACCCGACCGCCGCCGTCGCCATCGTTGCTCGCTGCTCACTAGGTTGCCTTGTTTTCCGCGGGTTTCCCCTGGTTCTCCCTACGAAGCTGATCACGAGGTATGAAAGTCCCTAGGTGCGTACCTTCGTGCTGCTCGCGTGGTTCGCGCGCCGTCGCGCACGCGCCGCAGCTCAGAGAGCGAAGAAACTGGTAGCGTAGCTCCCATTATCGATTGGTAGCGCAGGTCACTTCCTCGATTTTTAGTTCTTGCAGCCACCGCCTGGTGCCGTCGGGATATGAAAAAGGTCCATGAAACCCGACTGCAGCAACGCCACAATCTGATGGCGAAAATCGAACAGCGTCAAAAGCTCATCATGATGGCACTCGTCGTCTTAGTGCGTTTGATATCACCGGTAAAACTATTCACTCACAGTGAATGCTGCGTAAGCTTGCCCGTGTTTTTATACGTGATTGGTTTGATTGGTTTATTAGTGATTTTGCAAAAGCACGAGAACGACGAGCGCCATGTCGATGCACTTTCGGCGCTACTTGATTGGCTGCGGTCAATTTTGATTTGAAACAAATGTTAAACGTTAAGTGAATGTATTAGATTGTTTCAAGACAGAGATGAGGATACAATTTGACTGACGAAACACGACGTTCGCATATTGTAAAATCATCGACAATAATAACAATAAATGTAGAAGCGCACACTGACTTTTTTATTTTCGCGCTGTTACCTTCACACCACGATACATTTATGGAACAATATGGATGTCCATGTAAATGCGGTTAAATGTAAAGTAATCGTATGGATTTCGATAAAACGTTTCGTTCGAACTGTGGATGGTGTATACGTTCAAAAGTGCAAGCTGTTATTTTTTTCTTCTCGTCTTTATACTTCGAAACAAATGACGCTACGAGCCCAGTCATGCAATGTATATATTTTGTTTTTAAGTTGAAAGCCTTATATATCTCATCGTTCAGTCGACCTTTAATGGGCTTGAGCGGAAACAACGTCGACGACACTAACCACCAGCGCAAATACGGCAAAAGTGCGTGAAAGGTGCGTTCTTAGAAAGCGCGCTGTCTTCGGAGGTACGCTATCACCGGGACTACTGTCGACGCCACGATCCGAGTGAGCAAATGAAACGGCGCAAAAGTGCGTGGTCAGGGTGCGCGCTGTCTTAGGAGGTTCGCTATCATGTTTATATCGGCGCTTGGGATTTGGCCTTCAAGTCGTCTTAGGAATAACATAAGAGACCCCCTGACTTTTAAATCCCAGAGCTCTGTCGGGACATTGAATCTTTCGTTAAACATTCCCAAGGTCATTGCATATTACGCATCACAACCATCAGGAATCGAACGGGAGTTATTTTTTATGTTACAGCTTAATATGTTAACTAGACTTTATGACATTTCCTTTTATATTTCATCCTGAGATATGCTTCAACTGCCGCTGAGTGGATGACGCAACGCATATGCGGAGGCCCCCCCCCCCCCTCCACACACACATTACGGTCTTGGCATTTTGCCTCGATGGCCAGTTCGTAGTTAGAGTAACGCGATCTCCAACTGCTCCAGTTGCGCGACTGCTATAACTATCTAACGTTAGCTTCACGACACTTAAAATATAAAGACAGCAAAAATAAGCGTAAGAGGAAGGAAAAAAATGTTCAAGAACTATTGAGATTCTTTCCATTCATGGTTCTAACATTACCTGCAGTTTTATCTTCGTCAAGATAACCTTGTAAATTAGCAATTATTGATGAACGAACGGTGTCTGAAAGAAAAAAATAATGGTACAAACTTCCTTCTTTCTCTTTTTTTTTTTGCTTCTGATCCTAAAAGTAATTTCGATCACACCGCTGAAAAGTGAACTCACGAAAGAAAGTAAACGAGATCCAAATCCCATCTTTCACTTGAGCACGAACTTGTGCCCATGCGGCTGCGTGACATTCGTTGAGTTGGGCGTCTGTTTATCCAAGGCACGCCTTGTTTGTTTTTACAGCAGTTGGTCGAACAATGGCTGTTCATTGCCGATGCGTGGCAGGCTCGATCTTATGCCCGAAGAAGCCTTCTCAACTACACATTCTTTGTCCCTAGAATGGCAGCAAAATGAAGCCCGTCGTGAGAAACCTAGGAGGCGATTAGCGCTACTTCTAGTTTCCCTGGAAACGGATTAGGAAAGAGCTAATTTGGGAGATAGGGATTGATGGAAGAGAAAAAACTAAGGCCTAGGGAAGAAGACGCATCAGAAAGAGGTGGGACAAAAAAAATAAAAGAGGTGGGGAGGGGAATAATTAGAAATGTTGGAATAAGGCCTAGGAAAAAAGGCACACCAGAAAGGGGTGAAATTAGGTATGTGCAGTTGAAAAAAAAACAGTAGTAAATAATTTTATCGAAATGCAACGCTATGAAAAGCAAAAAGTCACACGACATAAAAAATGGATGGTAGAAGATTAATTTGACAGGGAAAGCTCATAGGGAATAAGGAAAATTATCAAAACAAGAAAGGTGAAGGGGGTAATTTGGTGAAGAGGTTTAGCAGTAGTAAAAGAAGATAGAGAGGAGTCTCTCGAAAACACGCAGCCCCTTGGGAAACAACAAGGCTAATAATAAGAAACCAGGAGAGGAAAAATAATAGTAATAATACATTGAGAAATCGGTGAGAAAAAATTCAGTTCGACTTGCATCTATGTTCGTTCCTTTATTCGTGGCCATCGACCGGGTTGAGTTTCGTTTGGGTTAAGTCTTTGCCGAGGTGGATTTTCTTCGGAATGACGCCTCCGGGCAGACACCAAAATCGGGGCTTTAGGGCACAAGTTGGTTTTGAGAGTTGACAATTCCTTATGACCAGGTCTTTTCTGCTGCTAAGTTTTCCCGCTCTCTTTTAGTGTATAATGTGTTACCAGCTGGTTGTTACTCAAGCTCGAAACAGAGTTTCTAAAACGAATTTACTTCATTACTGTTTAACTACTGTTTTGATTCATTTTACGTTTCACTGTACGCAAGCCTAAGTGAGCAGCGACAAACACTGCCTTTGTTTTCTTTTGCAGTATAGTAATTCTGAAACTCGCAAAACGGTTAAAACATTATCGGCTCGTATATTGAGGCAATCTTTGCTAATATTTTAAGTTGTTAGCAATACGTTACAAACACAAATAATTTAACAAAAAAGCTATAAAAAAGCTAAATGATAATAATATTTTGAAAAAAACAGCACGAATTTTTGAGCGTGAAACACGTAGCGATTGAAAGGCTTCAGGAATCACTTCGCATTTGCGTCGGACTTTGTCGGAAAACTTTGACTGGAGTCAGAGGTTTTAAGAGAACAAATGCATTAGAGCACAAGCTGGGATATTTTCGTCTCGATCTGTCAGACTGTTGTTTTAAACGCTAACGTATCTTTCACTTTTTTCTGCAAGTATAAACTATACATTCCGCACATGGTAACACATATTTTACCTCAGAAGTTTATTTGGCTAGTTGTTCAGAATTTCCTGAAGCCTGGTAAGTGAAGCAGGATAAGTGTGGCCGCGAAGCTTGATGCTGATTGGTTAACGGGAGAGGTAACGTGACCAGAGGGGTAGGCGAGGAGGAGCTCGACCCTTATGCGCACTGAGGAAAAAGAGCTCGAGAGTATAGAAGGCTCTGGAAGATCGCTAGGTTTATCAGCCAGATTAGCGGTAGTATCGCTTCATTCTATGAACAACTATCAAGTGTACACATGCTATGCATTAAACTATCTGATGAAAAGCGCCATGTGAGTATCGCTAAACGTTTTCTGACGCTAGAACATTTCACGTATGCAACAATTGCCTAGCAATTTTCTATACACTTTTAGGGTATTAAGCTATACAGGGATCTACAGGCGTACGAAACTTTGTATCAATAAACCAATGAACAAGTGCATTGAATCTTTTGACAAGGGTGCCTTTAGGGGGTGCATTTATGATTGTCAATTTTCAGGAGTGTAGGTTTTAGGACAAAATTTAAAACTAAAAACTTTAGTTTCCTGTTTTTTTTTGTTGTTTTCTATGCACGGAGAAGAAAACGGCAAAAGCCGTCTGGTTGAAGCGGCTGCTCACTGAACATACCAAGCACTCGTATCTGGTAAATACAATTTCGGACGTTAATCTCAAAAAAGTTGTTATGTTTTGTTTTATGCTTGTGCTATTTTTCGAGTAGCAGCGTCCACATGGCGGTTTTTACCGTTTCCTTTCTTATGCTCTGGAAGGTGCATTAGAGAAAATGAGTTTTCAGACTTACATTATTTCCCCTAAATCCCGCACTCATAAAACTTTAGTATAATAATTGCACTACCTAAATACATCTTTGCGAAAAGTTTAAATGCACTCAGTTCGTTGATTCCTTCATACGATTTTTGTTTTACGCTCGGGTAGCGCTCGGAAATATGTTGTAGTTTTACTTTATAGCGTTTCGCGAACGTTTGAAAAGAAAACTGCGAATACCTTAAGTAACAAGAAATATATTTCACGGTGATTTTATTGGCCTCGTTTGGAATTCCGAACACCACGTCGTGGGCATGCATAACGAAAGAATTACGATACAAAGATGAGACAAAGACACCAACAGAAATAAGAGGCAAGAGATAAATGTGCATAAATAGCCATCACTAGGCCCAGTTGCTCGAGGAATTGGCGAAATCAAGTTCAGACTGCTACACTCATGCCACGGCAGCAACCTCTGAAATGTCAAAAGAGGCTCACAAATATACTGTGGTGTTTCTTAGGCGGAGCACGTCTCAGTCCGATTTTGGGGTTGTTGCGAACATTAAAGTATCTCTGACGTTCTTGGCTTCTCGAAGTGTTCTCTTAAAAGATCTAAAAGGAATTTAAAATGGTTCATCGATCGGTACATCTTGAAACTCAGAGCACAAAAAGACATTCACCTCAACAAATGTCTTATTGAACATACATGAGGACACAGAGGCTAGATATTATACGCAGAAACCAGTCGGTGTAACATAATGTTTGGTTTTGAGAAATACATTTCCATTTTTAAACACTATTGGTTTAGATAGAGGGAAAAAATAAGAAGACGGCTGAAGCTTGGCCCAAAGGGACAATGAAGGCGATTTAATTTAATTTTTTTAAATTGTGTTTTTAGGCTTCTTGGGAACCTGGCATACTGCCTAAATTTTTATAGACATTTGTGACGCATATTTCTATACCTACGAAAGAACTGAAGAAACCGAAACTCAACTATCTGCGTTTCTCGTTTTTGGGCCTCCGAAAACGGAGGTGACGTAGGAGTGATGTCACACGTGAATTGTCGGTACCGGTAGCATTTAGGGCGTCGAGACTCTGGTTACAGCGGTGGGTTATAGCAGCGCGGTGGCGCGGTCGTTTCGCCGAATTTGTCAACATGGACGGCAATGCCGCTCTCGCGAGCGAGTTCGAGCTTCCGTTCGGTAACCGAACACCAACGGAACGGGAGTACGTGCGTGGCGGCCTCTGCTATCACCCGACGGAGACCGCACAGCCGGCAACGAGCGGCCCGCATGCCGAAGGACGGACGCCGGGGAGATGCCGAGGGAAAGCGGCAGCGATCTGGCCGTTCTGGCCGTCAAAGCGGCGCGTCAGCGACCAATCGCTGACGCGCGACGTCGCAAACGGCGCGCGTCAGCCCGTTTGGCGGGGCCAAAACGCGCGACGTCACAAACGGCGCGACGCGCCGTTTGTGACGTCGCGCGTCTTGGCCCCGCATCGGTCACGCGAGCTCCGCTTCTCCTGGCTTCTCCCGCAACTCTCGGGGCGTCGCCCCAGTCGATCCCGGTGCAATTATTACCACGACTGTTTTATTGATTTGCGCGGCACACAAGCGCCGGTTTCGGCTGAAATTTGGGCAACGTGGCCTGAGACGTGCCTGGAACCCAGTTCAATCGCCAAAAAGATGTCCTAAATTGCCTTCATTGTCCCTTTAAGATGAGAAATATTTCGTGTATGAGAAGGCGACAGAAAACGCCGATATCTACCAATATAGACTGTCAAGTTTTTTACAAGCCACGATCTGTGTTTGTCCTCACCAGGTGTCGGTATGGTGCGGAAAGCAAATTCGCACGAAGTGAAAGCGTTTTGGCATACGCTGTGCTGACAAACAGCGCCACCTAGTGGCGTGATGTCAGAGCCGCTTGTTTCTGTATATTTTACCGCAGAAGGACATAGCCCACGGGTCACACTGACGGGCTGCGGGAAAGTGGCGCATCAAAACTCAGGTGACACCGACGGGTGGCCTGATAATATTTGTGTTACTTCGTACGCAAAGATAATCACTGCCAAGCAGTGCCGACTGAATATTCCAGAACATCGTGGCATGTGATTGCGTCGCTCCAAGAGTAGACTGGAGAGTGAGGATACAAATACAAGCTCAGGACTTAGGTGACGAGTACGAGAACAAAAAAAGAGAGAAAGAGGAAGACACGGAGTGGTCACGTGATAGGGGATTTCTTCCCGCTTTGGTGCGCCCGAGGCAGCACCACCTAGTTTACAAAGTCGGAGCGCTCGGACAGATGACGTCGAAACTACGTCAAAAGCAGAGAGTCCAAGGCTCAAAATGCCTGAGACGTCAGAAGCTTCAGCGGCGCACCAATGCCGTTGAAATGCTGCGTTCCTCGGTGCCGAGAGTAATTACATCGGAGGCCCGGAGGCCATGGCAGCCTTCAGACTCCCGAACTAGAACGATCTTCGTGATGTTTGCTTAGCGGCCGATTTCGCGGGACAACCACGCCGTTTTTGAGGCACCAACTGCGAAGAACTTCCCCATTTTTTGAAGTCATTGTTTTTTGTTTTTTTAAACGCAAATGAACTCTAAATGTAGTCACACAACAGCAGAAGTAAAAGTTTGAGTGGCTT
>JAZHYW010005874.1:0-67279 GCA_037355805.1 Ixodes ricinus
TGGTGTTTCTGTGCTGGCTGCCTGAAGGTCGCCTGCCAATTGTTCTGACTGTTTCACCCGTGGAGCAACTTTTTATTTTTTGGGGGAGGGGGAGGAGTTAGATTTTTTTTATGTAATAGCTTCAAACATAACAATCTACAAAATGATCACAATCCTACGTTACCAAAAATAACACGAGACCAAATGCATTATCTATTGATAATTATGAACAAAAAATATAGTGTAAGTTTTCTACTATATCAGTATATACTTTACTGCAACGTACAAGTGCAGAACCTTCACCTCAAAATTTCCACAGGAAATATATTATCTATTAAAAACACAAACCACAAAGACAATCCATTTTTCTGGCATCTCCGAGTGGGACATCGCAAAGCACGCGCTTCTAGAATCAATTAGAGTTGCTTGCAATTAATATAAAAAATATATGAAATTCTTAATTTTATGGTGTTTAGCGACTGTTACTGAACATTGTTTTCCCAGAAAAGATCCTCGGGCACATCAGCATCCTTCTCCTAATTTTTTGTTGCGACAAAATATATGTCTGTAATAACTCTCCACCCCTAAAATATCTCAAGAACACCAGTTCCGCATAACGATTTACAAACACGCACAAACGGCATCAATGGGAAAAACACTCGGTAATGGGATACAATACACGAAACTATATAAAATAAAACATTTCTTAGGTTTCTTCCGTCTTTGCTCAGCTCGTGAGCGCAGACGGCGGTACAAAGGTTCTTCTGGCACGCGATCTGATTTTGCTTAACATAAGACTCGTTATTTATTCGCGTATTTAATCTCATCATGTTGTTGTATTTTATTTATTTTTCTGGAGAAGTTTGTGTAGGCACATGTTGCAATCACCTGTTCGTTCGCGGTTCGCGTCGAGAGGCAAACACCTTCCACTCCGAACTTTGATCGATGAGTGCAAGCCCGACTACACTTGGCGTGATGTGTACAACACAGAAAACAGCTCGAGAACATCGATACTTGGAGGATGATAGAAGATGAAGTACGAGTTGTTAAAAGAAGCCGGTGACGCATCTTCTAATCAATCAGTTTTCTGACTCCTCCTACTCATTACCCAGTTCTTTTTCTTCCAAGAACTTGATATACAATTTGTCCCGTAAATGTGACGTCACTGCTGAAAACAAACCGTTGCTAGGGGCGTCCTTATAGAAGAATACGTGGAACTGGATTTCGCGCCGAAAGAACGATCGGTTGAAAATCAGACATAAAATTTAAACGTTTAAAAAAATAAACATAGGACACCTATAATATCACACATACAAAGACAGAAGTTTGACGAGAATCAGCTGTTCCCGAAATATTTGCGAAGTCAACTTCCGATCCTCGAGACGTCTTGAGATGCCTGCTGCAGACGACGAACCCGCGACGAACGCATGACGAACGCTCACGGAATCACTGAAGTATGCCGTCTGCAACAGTTTGGATATTTGCACAATGATACGATTTTGATTTTTCTCATTTATTTGGCACATCGCATTTCTAAGAAACCTCATCAGGTTTATAAACACGAATTGTATTTGCGTGCAATACGGGATACTGTCTGACGAAGATCATCACACGCATGGAGATCTGCTAACAATACAGCGAGAAAAGCATTTGTTTAGAACATCCTATCAAAGCAACTTGGGGCTCTCTTATTGGTTTTGCAGTTGAGGTGCATTGTAATGAAGGAGCAATTATTTTGACTTCAACAGGAGCGGTTCGAAACCCCAAACTTCGGTTTTCAGGTTCGCAATATTTGTGTCTTTGATACCTGCTTGCAATCATCACACTGAAAAAACTTCTACTGATTCTTCCGTTCTAATTAAGACACCAAATAGCAAAGGAGCTCGATAATAACATCGCGTAAGGCAAAGCAAATTGTTGTGTGTATGTTTATACAGCCGGAAGTTAGTCTGCCTCAGTGGGCGTCTGGTGTCTCAGCTGTAGATGAGCAATTTAGCCAGTGCGGTACAACCGCTAGCCTGGGGTCTTTAACGTGCACGACGCAAGGTATATATATATGTAACGGACAGTTTGTTTGATTCCACAAATGTGTACTGAAGCAACTGTGCTGTCAGAGATCCTTAAAACATGTTCCCTGCACTTCGATCTTGATACATTCCACGTCGTCGTCGTACGTGATTCGGGTTCACAGTGTTTTCACCTCAAATACCGAGGATAGCGAGCTCCACGGGAAGGCGTCCGCGCGCTCGCACACCCCGAGCGTCGATCAAAGCTGTGCACGGGCACTCTTCGCCTCCGAAATCCCACAGGAAGTTGACCCCGAGAATGGAAGTTTCGTCGATCGTCACCAACTTCATTTCAATGCAGTCGCGTGCTTCCTCAGAAGGAACAAGGAAAGAACCACTGAACCCGCCAATCTATCGTGTCGTCTGCTAGCAAGGCAAAACCGGTCGTGAAACATTATTAGGGGCCTTTGTCATCGTTTGATGGCAATGAGCCCGTAGAAAAAGTCTTCATAATTTCATCTTGAGAAGACACAATGCTTAAAAAAATATTTAGTCTTTTATCAGACAATTTCTAACCTCACGTCGTGCCCCAATGAATTTGTGCAAAACAACGGCCCTTGCAACGGTTTGTTTGAAGCGGAGCGTCATGTTGTGACGTCATCCTATATGGGGTTAATAAATACATATTTAACGCAATTACGTTTCGTGGTTATCTTACTTTTGTGAGGCATATAATAATTAAATTTAGATGCCTGCCAACGCTCTTGTAGAATTGAGGAGCACACAAATTTGTAAAATATAAGCTCAATAAGCCAAACTCAGTTTTGTAAACGCTGTTACAGCTATAACTTTATTTCATCCGTATTCGCAACTCCAGACCGCCGCTCGCCCTCTTGCGGACGAATAAAGAGCCAGAGGAGCGCGGACAGCGGCGGCGGCGCGGAGACGGTGGCAGGGACTGTCGGCCTCGGTGCCTTTGTGCTGCTATTACCGCATGGTTCTGGTCGGCGTGTTCGTGCGTGAAGCAGTTTTAACAAAAAAGTGAGTGTCTTAAAACAGGAACTCTTTCGTTTCGCCTCACGACAGCGTTGCACGAAGGGACCGGGATGTGTAATTTTATTAGGGACTTTCCGTATATCGCAAACGCTGGGGATTTCTTGTCTTGTGGTCGCCAGCTTAACTTGTGCTCAACGTGACGGCAAACGCCCCCGCTAGTAGTGCAAAGCTCTAGCTACGGTCTACGAAAAGTCTATTCTTTGCCACAAGTAGGAGCGAACTGGTCGCGCAATGGTAGGTCGAGCTAGAGGCATCGGGAATGGGTTACAAGGAACATAGCCATTTGCTCCAAGAATATTCAAGAGGCAGAATACACGTATGGCACAATTGCTTTCAGGTAATTATAAAGGCAAATTAAGAAAGACACGAAACATTTTCAGCGGGTCCGTGTTAGCCAGCTGTTCATGACGAGAGCTTAGAACGGGCAGTTTTGGTGAGGCGAGTCGCAACTTTGCGAATAGCAAGATAAACAAGTGTACGGGGTATTAATTTTTGTTTTGTTTGAGCGATAAATATAACCTTTAAACACACTGATTATTTTAATAGCAGTTTTACCATAGCGTAACCTGCAGGCTACCGTGAGCACGGCAACTGCTCCTTGCGCGCGGTGAAAATGATGCTTCAAAGGCGCAGCGCGAGCTTCCGGTTGCAATCCTGCACCGTACGATAGCATGCTGTCACGCTATCCTAAATCTTCCTATCAATAACCATAGTGCAGCTGGATAACGTGTTGGGATATACTAAAACCGCGACGGTAAGCAGTGAGTCGTGAGCCTGTGACACGAAGACATTAACACTGTGGACCCTGTTCTTCCGGAGCTTGACGGTCACCGTGCGAGGCTCACTTTTAGAGCACTAAAGGCAAGGCAAAGCGCAAACACCGCGATATCTTCATCACACTAAAAAGTATTTTGCCACAAACTGTGGCCTGGCTGGTGCCCAAACCGCGCTTGCCCTCCAAAAAACTTTGCAAGTTGAGGTTTCCGCAACTTTTAAATATCGACATGCTCGTTTTCCTCACGCACATTAGCATCTCCGTCACCAGTAATATGCTCCTGCCCTGACCGCTTCGCGTGTGTTGACAAATAAATTGTTTTTAGTGCACTGGCCAGCGTCAGCGAGCAGGCGCCCGGTAAATCCTTGGGAATACTATTCCCGTCTCTTCCGCCATCTTGGAACTACCGCCCCATGATTTATAGGGTGTTGGACTCGCGAATATGTAAACACTGGACTACCGTTGAAATTGCGATTCAGAAAAAGTTTGTTTAATGTAGCCGCGTATTTTACTACACACTCTTTCTCCCTAATTTCGAGCACAGCCGATGCTCCATTCTAATATATGAAATCAAGAACGCCAAAAGTGTATCATCACGACAATCGCCTTGATAATGCACTTTTGGCGCTGCGTGTTTGGCTCCATTGGATTGTATAGACCATTGCATCGCTTATCACCCGGGGCGAAAAAATGCTGAGTCACTGAGCTGTGGACGCATGCGCAGCGTTCAATATTCCGCACAGCAGAGCAACAGCGCATGCTCAGAACGCGCTATTCAACCCAGCAGACAAAGATGGCAGCGCGCAGAGGCCGGTATCTGTTGCAGGACATATGCCTTTGTCAGCTATATTTGTTTTGCTATTGTCAATCCGTTTTCGATTGTGTTTTTTTTTCTCACTCCTATTTCTTTGTGTCTTTAGAGAGTGTCTTGGCTTCGAAGGCTAGACTGCGGGATGGGCGGGCACTGGATAGTAGACACACGTTTCGTCGTCGTATTCTTGCTTGGATAGATCGCTGCTTTAAAGCGCGTGCGATTATGGGGAACGTTTCAACGAGTCGACGCAAATGCAGGATGATGTTTGTGAGGGGCGATAACGTCACCATGCGACAGCGTTCCCGATATTTAACTTCTTTGGCCGTTTTCGGTTTTTTTCTTGTACGCTTTATGGTCGGTCCCCACTGCCACTGATCTCCTTATGTTTTCGTGGTTGGGTTCGAGTTTTACGAGCACTAATAAACGCCGCGGCAGCTCGTTAATGGCGTGACACTTCGTGGTTTTCGTGGAACGTCCCTCGGTATAGCCGCTGCCCAAATTTCATGATTTTTGCTTATTTATTTTGTTTTGCTCGTTTTTCTGGACATAGCCTCTTCTATACTCAGAAAGCCTGGCAGTTCGACGACGGATCTATAAAGTGCCCGGTCGCAGATTTGGAAGCGCAAGGGTCTGGTAGCAGAGAGCATTTCTCGGGCAACCTGGTATTCAGCGCACAGCTTTTGCAACGGTGAGGACCCGAAACATGTTTTTCAAACCCGACGACAAAAGAAGCGGTAGCGCGAGGAACGCGAAAAGCACGAGCGGACATTCTATCGCTCGGGAGAAGTATGTTTCGGCGTCTCGCCGCAGCAGGGCGTCCGCTGCATCACTCTCCTCTCATCCGTTGTCTGCCGCTCTACCTTGTCACTTTCGGCGGGCCAGCGTCTCGTGGCGATCTGCCAGGCTCTGTCGGTATAGAGGAGGCTATCGACTAGACTTTACAAAACATGACTTTCAAACGTGTTTTTTTTTTGTTGTTGTTGACTAAGGGTGTAGGATGCGATAGAATAAATATATAACAGTTTGTTAATTTTGTGTCCATTTTTACTTTAGATGCATACGATGGGGTTTTCTCTTTTCTTTGCACATTAAAAAAGCCGTAAAGCTACACTGATGCAGTTTTCGCAGATGAGTTATACGTCTAGGGAGACATAACATAAAAGCTAATCGTCACGACAAGTCGGCGTATTAACAGAAATATGTTAGTTAATTTTTATTCAGTGGCAATAAACATATGGTTCCAATTAAAAACCTGCTGAACGTCATCAAAAACAACTAGATTGGCAAAGTTTGGAACGACTTCAAGGACGGGGAAGCACGGTGTTGCACTAAAGTTACCACTCGTGCAGCAGGATCAAGAATACCGGTGGAGTGATGCGACCGCGCGGATTTTCCGTCTTTCATCATCCGCGATTTTCACACCTCCATCCTCGCGCCTTTTACACGAATACTAACTTTAGCGCGCTACTACATTTCCCACGGTGTCAAAGTTTTTTGTTTTTTTTAACAATGATTGATTTAGTGCTTTTAATTCACGGTCGGCAGGTTTCTAGTAACAACCATAAGTTTGTTTTTACTAATTAAAATGTTAGTTAATAAATTTCACTTATCGTGATGGTTAGCCCCCAATATTACGTCCCCTGGCCGTGTATCTCTCCCACACAAACCGCATTATGTAGCTTTCACTGCTTTTTTTCTTTTTTTATAAATTCGTCAAGCCAAAATGAAAACGCGCTGTGTAGTCACTGAGAACTTTTGGAGCGCAGGGTGTGGCCTGACATGTTTCTGCTCCTTGCGTCGTGATTGAGTCTTCGCCGTTCTCATTGAGCTTATACCGCAATCCCATTGTTTGCGGAGCGACATTAAAATAGTCCGGGCTCTCCGACCCTCTGCGTGTCTTACGCTCTCTTAGACTATAATGGTACGTGTCGTGTCTTTTCAACGTATTTGTGTGTTCCCATTAAAATTAACTATACCGATTTTCGATTTTTTTAAGCGGCATTATTTTTCTGGTTAGTAAATAAGTTTATCACAGGGACGGTAACTAGGTTTTTTTTAAAGGTTTAACTTGAAGAGCTAGATCTTTTTTAAAAACTACGTTTAATATTTTAATAAAACATTGTATTCTGGGATTCAAGAGAGGGAGCAGGACAATTCGTAATAAGAAACACTCATTATTCGAGTACTGCTTTATCGCTTGTTTACATCAATGGGGCCCTCTCGTCTGCACGCCCAGACATCGTGAGTATATTTTTGTTACACTTATACCCGTTTTATACATAATCTGGTTTTGTTAAACTGTGGACCCATTTATAATCGCTGCCGTCTAAAACAAATTGAGGAGCCTATATAAGAAATAATGCTGGGTATGCCAGTTTGTCTATATCTTTACTCTCTCTCCTGCCTTCCAAAATGGCGGAGCTAATTTTACCCTTCCAAACAATACGCCTACGAGTATATACTATCTTTTAGAAATACTTCATCTGTGAATCACGGAGATAGCTTTGTTTGGAGAAGTATCTTGTAATTTAAGAATGACCACTATTCGGACAATATCTTTCTAACTTGGTTGGCGAAGAGCCTGGTAACCTTTTGTAGATTTCTATTCGCGGGAAAGCTCTGCAGGCGACAGCTGATGGAGACGACGGGTGACAAGGAAAGATCCAGATAGGCTGGGTCTGCAACATAAGTATGAAAAGAAAAGGCATGGGGCAAAAGGAAGCAATAAGAGTGGCGACAGGAGTGACTTGGCGACAGAGGAGCAGAAAGGGCGAAGCTGGAAATGGAAATGTGAAACAAACCTTGAGCGAAGCAGATGCCCACGCTACTTTTGTATTCGTCTCACGTTTGCGGAAGAGGCGAACAACTGCGCAGGCTCCTCGCTCTCCTTTTCGTCCGAGTTTCCCATCTTTTGTAACTAAGAAAGGGAGAAGACTTCTGTCCGTTCTTGGCATCCCTTCTGTCGCGTCCAGCCTATTCAAAGTGTCGCCATTCTTTTTTTTTTAGCGAATGTTTTTAACTTTGTTTTTAGTAGTAGTGTTTGCTTTTCTGTGAACGTTTTTGGATGAACGAGTGCTTTATGGAACTCACATATGCGCGATACTAGAAAATGAACGGTATCAGAGGAAAGAAATGTGAAGGGGGAAACAGGGATTGCCAGGTGTGGGGAACAAATCAGCGGGAATGGGGAACTAGGGAAAAGCGCTGGGAAGGTAAGAGCAAAATGTGGATTGTAGCTGCGAGCTCGAAGCTAGCAAGAAAGTAAGCGGGGAAAGTAATTCTTGAGAGGATGAGAAGAAAGAATGATAGGTATGCTGTAAACGTGGAGGGCGTTTGTTGCTGTGGGAAGGAAAACAACTAAGAAGAGTGAACAGCGCGGGAGACGAGGAAGGGATGGTAACAGATGGGAAAAGAAGCCGAAAGTGTGACAGGAAATAGTGAAGCGATCAAGAACTGGGATAGCTAACAACGGAAGGAGCTGGCGCAAAGTAGAAAAGGGGTACTTAGGATGGCATCTTTATTTATTTATTTTCGAATACTACTGTCCATTGGGCTCTTACCGGGAGGGCTATATAACGTAAATATATAGATTACAACTCCAAACAAAACAAATAGAGTCCGAGATGCCAACCAAAGCTGCAATGTTAAATGAGACAGTAGGCGGTGAGAAGGACAGAAGAAATCACCATCGAAAGTGGTTCCACGATATTGCGTCTGAGTAAAGAGAAGTTATATATAGAGGGAGAAAAGGTAGCAGAGTGGAGACAGGATAAAGAAGAATAAAAAGAAAGTGGCAGATGGAGAGAGAATGCCAGAAGTCACGCATCCCGATTGGTCAACCCACAAGTAGCATATAATGACGCCTAAATGTGAATCATCTTGGTAAGGCTCATGCGGCCCTCCTGTGGCTTGGACATTTTTTTTTCGTGCTTAACTATTGTAGTATGTTTTGTTTCGTCGGATGCTTGTTTTATTAGATGTTGAGTGTTTTGTCGCATTTTTGTCTTACGTGTCGAGTACACTTTTGCCGGTACGTGGGAGTTCTGGTGGGGTATTTTCTCTCGATTATGAGTGAAACATTAATGTCCATATTGAAAAGAAGCGGTGTGCTGGGCCAGAAGAGCACCACTGTGAACAAGAAAAGGGCCCTTAGGAAGCAGTTACGATCACACGAGAGAAAAACGACCCTCTTTCTACGGTAACTAACACGGAATGATGCGAGATGTAGTGACTTAGTTTGTTTCAGCACTCGTGAAGATGATATCGCAAACGTCTCTGAAATTGTTCAGCTGCTATGATTTTTTCTTTTTTAATATTCTTTTAGAAGTATGACTTAATTAATGCGTTGTGCGGAGAAATGTAAGGTAATAACGAACCTCTGCTGAAACACGTTATATGAGAGTTAAAGATTTAAACGGTGTTACAATCGCGATTATGTAGCACTGCCATTGGCAGTGCTACATAATCGCGTAAAAATAATAATGACACTGAGAAAGTTATGTATCTACTTATAAAAAGCCACTCTTGGGGTTTGAAATATGTTGTATTTTTTCTGCGCAATCACTTTGTGCTCCATCCACCTCACTTATTATTAGGTATGGCACTGAGGAGTCCCTCAGTGTCATAACTCTGACTATCTCGATTCATTAATTCCCAGAACATCAACAGAGTTGAACCACTTACTCTCAGTTTTAACATCAATATCATCACTTGATATGTTTAAAACGACTATTCTAATTATATTTGTCAAAATGTCTCGTGACTTTCTATTTTTTTATTGTATTTAGTTTTTGCTTTTGTATTGTTTTCTTGTGTGTGATTTAAATGCATACCTCCTCTGTAATGCCCGTCAGGGCCTTGAGGGTATTGTAATAAACTAAATAAAACTTTTTAGAGAACAGCTCTTAAGCGCCCATTTCCGGGTTGAACGGCGTCGGCGTAACCGCGCGCGTTGCATCATGGGACGTTTTCCCACTAAAATGAACGGGAGAATTTTCCTACTAAATTGAGCAGAAGAATTTTTCCGCTAAATTTTGGCGGGGAAATTTTCCGCTAAATTTAGCGAGAACATTTTTGCGCTAAATTAAGTGAAGAAATTTTCACGTTAAATTTAGCGGAGAAATGTTTCTCTTTAAACTTAGCGGAGAAATTTTCCCGCTAAATTTAGTGGGTAAATTGACGTCACGTGACCTCAACACCAATTCAGTTTCCCCGCTAAATTTAGCGGGGAAAATGACGTCACGACTTTGTGTCACGTCATCCATGAACAAATTCAGCGGCAGTAGGAGAGGAGGAGGAGGAGGAGAAGGAAGGAGGAAGAGGAGGGGATGACAAAAAGGAGAGGAGGAGTGTAGGTGGAGACGAGGAGGGGAGGGTACGGAGGAGAAGTAGGCGCATACCCTCTTCTTCTCCTCCTCAAGAGCTGCGCTCTAGTTTCGCAATACAGAGATTTGTAAACGTCTTTCATTTTTTAACCTCATGAATTGCTACTTTTTTGTTTTCAATGCTATGGAATATTGTTTTTAACTGAGATGCAGTGAATTATTTTCTCTCCACACAAAAAGGCTGTTGTTACCTTTCGTATATAATTTAAATCTTGTAAAAGTGACGCACAGTACAAAGCCCTTTTATGTAAGCCTTTCATATATTTCTCGGAAAGAGAAGTCTTGTTTTTCTTTCCGACAATCATTTTTGCTGTGTGCGCTCGAAATTACCGCTTGTAGATCACCGGTAAGACAATATGTCACATTTTGTTTCAGTTACTGAACTTCGTTTTGCTGGGGGCTCTGGAAAATATACAATTTGGAAGGTTTTAAACTAAAAACAAAAAATAATCTCTCTCACCTCTTCTCCTCTCCCCCCCCCTCTTATCCTCGCACACCCGCCAGGGACAGGCACAAAAGACGACCGCCGTTCATTGTGATATGTAACGTTGTGAGCCCCTGGTACGATCTATATGGTTGAACTTAAAACGAGAAAATTTCGGCGCACGTTGCATACACTTTTTGTTTGCCGGAATAGAATAATACGCTTACTAAAAGCTGTGCTCGTTGTAAGCACATCCTCACTAGTCCCTTTTTAATTAGCGCCCGCAAATCTATCAAAATATCGCGACTGTTATTTTTTAATTGTTGAAAAAAGGCTTTCTTCTTTTTTCTGTAGGATATGACTTATTAATTTCGGTCTGATATATTGTTTCCTGGATCTCTCGTCATCACTGGTAAAAGATAAAATGTATCTCTTACTCACTTGTGTCGTTGTAATGAACATACATAATCAATCTATCAATATTTCAATAAATCAATCAAAAATTCAGCATTGCGATTACTCCTGGTTCCCCCTAGCTTAAGTATTTAAGACTACCACCCTTTTAGTCATGGGGCTTCCTACGATTCAGAAACTTTACATTTTAGTTCGAACTTAAACGAATTTGAATGAGCCTGATAAGTATATCCTGTCGTCTAACAAAGGTGTCCTTGGTTACAGAACCGAAAAGTCTGTGAAACAAGTGCGACAAGGCGGCATCGACCTCCTCATTTACACTGGGTAGTCAGTGAGACCCCCAATATCACCCGATAAAAACAAAAGGTTACCAACACGGAAGCGAAAATCGCAATTATGATTAGCCGTGTCCTGTTATCTTAAGCAGTCACGATGGAAGCCACACTACACTGGCAGAACATTATCTTCGGTTACGAATAACCAGGCATAAAATATGAAGTGCATAAAGATTCCATTTTTTATATCATTCATCCAACGAATCCCTTTTACATTTCTCAAGAAAAAAATCATACGCCGAACACGAAAGATATAAATAGATGCTAGGCTCGTTTTCCGGAAACAGATTTTTTAAACATGTGCATTTAGAATACTCGGGAGACGAACCCGCCAAATAAATGTTGTGGTTTTTTTTTATAGATGCCGCTCTACTCATAATCTCCGCCCGATCGGTATGCGTTTCGCCCGTCACCCATGGAGTGACATAACACAACGAGAAGACAGCGAATGCGTTTACTGTACCTCCCTCCCGGTTGCCAGTCGTTGAGAGCCGGTAGTCCGGCCCGCCGACCCTTGTTGTCGCCCGTCGATCTGAGCTCGCAGTCGGAGTCCGTGTCCAGGCCTGCGGATCATCCTTCCCCCGTCAGCGCTGCATAGTCCAGGGCTATCACAAATCCAGGGCTATCATAGCCCGAGTCTCGCTGCGGAACCACCCTGGGACCGTCATAGCCCAGGTAGGTATGGCCAGGGCTCGCCGTTTCCCCCGGTCCGTCTCCAAACCTCGCTGGTGGACCGTTCCGGGGTTCGCCGTAGGCCAGGCCAAGCAGTCCGGCTCCATCGTTCCTGCCCAGCTTCAACCTTACTCAGCACGCACTGTCTCGCGCCAGCTTGTGTTTTCTCCGCCGAACGCCTGTTCGTGCCCTCTGCCTCGTCTTTCACCCTCGGCTCCCACACTCTCCCTCCCCTCAAGGCCCGGATTTCGGGGTACTTTCGATACATGGGACTTCATGGGCCTCAGGGAAGAGTTCTTCCACGTCGAGGCACGGGGGACAGGTAGACACTCTGGTCGGCGCCGTGTGAAGTGTCGAAGAGGCGGTCACTGTTGCTGTTGCCGGAGTGACCACGTTGCAGCGTCCGAAAGCGGCGTTGGTGGTGGTGGGACCCTCGGCGTCGGTCTTTCTTGGCGCCGGCATCAGCTAGCTCTTCTAGCAAAGCCGGCAGACAATGCCAACCTGTCCGTCGCTCGCTGTCCCACTCACCGCGATGCAGCAGGGGGCTTGATCTAAACTGGTTCCCCCGACGTGGACAAACCTGCCACGTTCCGCTTAGAGGTCGCAGCGGGCTTAGAACTGCCCGCCTGAACCGTTCGTCAGGCCGAACAACTGTCAGCCACGCTGAGCACTTGGGAAAACGAATGGGCCCGTGTTTCCTCCCGGTGGGCTTCCTGGGTTACGCCGCCTATGGCCGTTCTCCCGAGAAGCTATTTTGCGCAGAACAAAGTGTTAAAACAACACACAACGAAAAAATACTCTGCCGCAGATTGTGGCAGTGGCCATAGCCTCCACCGCCCAATTGCTTGCCGACGGGTTCGTGTACCATGCGGCTAACTCGGCGAGTCCGCATTCCAGAGCTCGCTCCTGGGTCGCCAGGAACAGGGGATTTCTTGTGTCCTACCACAACCTGATGTTAAACGTCCTCCCCATCGCGACGACGGTAGTATCCTTTCAAGTCAGCGATGTTAACCGGGCAAGCCTCCTCGTTTGTATCTCGCCGAGTAAGTCTAGAAGTAAGACACGACGCTCGCGTCTTTATACCGCGGGTGCCCTTTTCACCTCGGAGCAAGCGATGCGGCAAAACCACTTGCTGCGTTGCTCAAAGCGTTCGTTTCCTTGAGAACAGGTAACGATGGTGTAAACCTAGTCCATCTTTTGTGCAAGCGAAGGAATCCAAAGCCTGTGGCGGGATGGCCATATACCATACCCGCGCTCCGCAACGGCTGCGTATGCCATGTGCTACTCGATGTAGGCGTCATAGTCCCGTTCCGTCCACGTGCATACGAGCTCTAGGGACTGATCGGTCCTCGAAGGGGGTGGCAGCTCAGCGAGCAAGCCCGCTTCAACCGTTCACGCCTCAAGGCAAGCTGGACAGCTACAACCCACCCATATGTCTAGCGTCTCTTCCCCGGCAAGGTCGTTACGCGACATAACTTATTAAAAGTCTTGCGGTCACTGCTACGACCGGCCTGAGTGAAGTCGCAAAAGCATCCTTTAAGTCGGCTTTGTAGTTTTCTATAGGTACGACTCCCCTGAAAAGAGAGCCGTTCCTCTGCCCTTCGCGGATTGTTAGAATGACGCGAAGCAACTAGCCATCTTGGCCGGCAGTTACAAATCATAGGGCCCATTAACTCGCCTGCCAGCGTTCCCGGTGTCAACTGCTATCCCCGCAGTCTTTCCGACACCCACTGACAAAAACCCATCTGCACCCCAAGCCTCGACAAGCGCTTACTTGCCTACCGGCAGTCCAGGCCCACCAACCCTTGTTGTCGCCCGTCGATTAGAGCTCGCAGTCGGAGTCCCTGTCCAGGCCTGCGGATCGTCCTTCCCACGCCAGCGCTGCGTAGGCTAGCTGTCCCGGGCTATCAATGCCCGAGTCTCGCTGCGGAACCACCCCGGTATCGTCATAGCCCAGGTCGATGTGGCCAGGGCTCGCCGTTTCCATCGGTCTTGCTCCAAACCTCGCTGGTGTACAGCTCCGGGGTTCGCCACTGGGCCAGACCAGGCAGCCCGGCTCCATCGTTCCTGCCCAGCTCCAGCCTCGCTCAGCACGGACTCTCTCCCGCGCCAGCTCGTGTCTTCTCCGCCGACCGCCTGTCACGTGCCCTCTGCCTCGTCTTTTAACCTCGGCTCCCACAATGTATAGAAAGTAGGATTGAAGACGGGGTGAGAAACAAATCGCGATCGACTCCACGAGTCTTTTTCCGTGTCAACACAGAGGCCCACACACTAATGAATCCCAAGTGAGTGTCGGTGAGCCTCAATTGCCGGCGTGCCCCTCGCGCTGTGGGAACTCTTTTCTCGCGGTGTTTCGTGTCGTATTGGTCGTTCGTTGTCATTTAACACTCCTCGTTCAAACGGACAGAATTAGCAGCGGCAACGGGGCACCGGAGTTGTTTGGGGTTAGTTGGAATACATGGGGTCCTGGAAACGCGGCTTTTGATTGGGTTCTCGATTCGCTCGCAACTGATCGAACCTTGACGGGACTGGAATGCCTGACACACCTGCCGGAGAAAGGGGTCAGATTTTTCTCACTCTCTTTTCTGCATCTCCATTCTCGTTTTCTTTATCTAATCCTCTCTCAATCGGCCGCCAACTTGGACGTAGAAAATGGTCGTCTTGGGAAGTCAGTCTTTTGGACTGATGATGCCGAGCTATTCGACAGTTGGAAAATCAATGAAAACACAATTTGTATCAATTTTATGCTTTGTTTCTCGAGCTTAGTTAGCTCACCAATGAGTCTAGTTACAATTAAAGGTTTGAGAGGTTATCCTATTTTGTGTTAGCCAACTAAGGGTAGACAAAAATTGAAAAACAACCAGTTTAAACATCCAGAAAAAAAGCTCAGGTTTGTTTTAGGGTTTTAATGTTGGACTGAGTTGTAGAAAAAAGAAATGGCGTATCTTGTTTTCTCTACCATCGTCGCATTCGCCACTGTATCAGAATCATCGCTATCGTCACCCGACGAAATACCACTTCACCCGACCCCACCCGACCTGACCCGACCCAAACTCACTCTACCCCACCCCTCCACACCAACCCACCCCACCGACCCAACCCAAACTCAAACTCAGAATCAAACTCTTTATTTGTCTTCATTTGGAGAGGGGAGACAGAGTAAAAGCTACTCAGTTGTTTCTTGACGAGCCTCTGCCTTCCCACAGCATCGAAAAGAGGCCAGCACGTACGGTATACATAATGTTTTTCACAAGCATACTTATAACACAAAAATAAACAACATTAAGTGGGGAGAGGAGGGAGAGAGATGTAATTGATTTTCCAAAGTTTACAAATTTAGGAGCACTCTCTCACAAACATGAAACGTAATATTTTTTAGGGTTTCACTCAAAACTTCTACATTCAATTCAGTCAGGCAAGTTAAAAACAACGAGGAATTGTATATTTCAACATCTGATTACTTGATTGGATCCAATCCGACCCGACCCGACCCGACAAAAGTAGTGTTGTGTGGCCTTAGCACATTCTTATCTAAAGTCTAATTATCTACATTTTGAAAAACTTATCCTTTTCCTATACTACATGAAAGTAACACCACCTTCGTTTGAAAGCGTGTTTCGTTTTCGTCGTTCGGTGCCCAGCAGTGCCTGTTCCGTAATACGCGCTGGAACAAAGCTCCGTGCAACTACATTTTTTCTGCACTTTTACTAGAAAAATGGAAAGCAATTAAAAAAATGTGTGCTTTGAAGTTTTATGCGGAGTATTGTTCAGCAAGAGTTTATAATTGTTTCGATGTTTCTAGAAACCGATTCTAGCCATATTATCTACAGACCGGAATGCGAGTACAATGTCAATCATTGCGAGCGTCTACAGAAGCCGGTGGGCACCGTCAAACCTGCGAGACAAAACGATCAGCCAAAAAGGCAGAATACATTAGACAAATGACACTATACTCTCTAGAGCTGCGCTTGAAGTGAGATTGAGGAGTGTGGAAAGTGTGGCGACGTATGTAGAATCTGGGTCATGTGACGTCACTAGGAGGAGCCGTCCGCCATTCATTTTAAGTCGTCGCACAAAACCGATAAGCGGGAAAGCGGAAGCGCTCCCAGAATTCAGAAGACAGCGCCTCGGCATTTGCTCTGCTCTCCGAGTGAGGGAAGAGAAAGGCGCAACTTTAGGAGAAAAAGGCGCCAGGAGGCACGGAGCATGTGTAATTAGGGACAACTTGAATGCACAGAAAAAAAAGTATAGGTGAGAAAACATAAATAACGCTGGAAGACAATAGGCAGTGAAGCGGCAGCGAGCCGTTTTTGTTTTTAAAATGACCACTTCATTTTCGCTTCGCTTTTCTCGCCGCTTTATCAACGTTGTTGTGACTAGAACTGGTATGAAAAATAAAATCCACCATTATTTAGAGAACGTAGCGTTTTTTTTATTCGTAAGCTGTCAAGAAATTTGTCATATAAAGAAAACTGTAACATTAAGATAGGAATAAGGTTCGGTAGGTAAACATGATTAAAAACAGTCATTAATCAGACAGGACAAAAGGAACGGGAGACTGACATGTTTATTCTTTTTGTTCTGTCTTTTTGAGAGCCGGTTTTCGTTATGTTCAGTGATCTCCAACTAGCCCGGCTTACTGCCTTGCACGGTAGGTAGGTGCGTTATTTTGCGGCAGGGAAGGTGCCAATTTTTCATTGAGTATATTTTGTGTGCATTGGGGCCTTGTTTTAGAGCGCAGCTCTTAGGCGCCCGTTTCCGGCTTGAGCGGCGTCGCCGTCGTCGTAACCGCGCGGTGCATTATGGGACGCGTGACGTCACTGATGACGTCATCAGTGACGATGCCGATGCCGATGCCAATGACTTCATCGGTGGTGATTACGTCACCAGTGATGATGACGTCATAAGTGACAATGACGATGACGTCATTACGATGACGTCACACATGACGCCATCGTCACGTGACCTAACAGGGGTCACGTGACCCTCGGTGACGTCACGTGACCCTTGTGACGTCACGTGGCCTTCGTGAGACGACGGCGACGCATCTCGGAGGGAGGAGTAGCAGGCAGGATGAGGAGGTGAGGAGGAGGGGTATACGCTCCCCTCTGTACCCTTTCCGCCTCCTCCTCCTCAAGAGCTGCGCTCTAATTCGGTGTTAGAGGGAGTTGTAAGCGGCTCTCATTTTTTATTGGTCTTTTTATTGGCTTCCACGATTTCTTGAACTGATCGTACAAATTTCCTGTAGTAGCATTTTCCCTTTCGGTCATTATCAACAATCGTGCCTGAGGATAACTCTAGTTTGAGGCCGGGCAGCCGCATTGAATTTCTCAAACGACCTAAGCCTGATGTTCGCTGAAATATTTCATGTATGAAATTTAAGCGCGAGACGTGAAACATTTGAGCGCACCTTAGGAGCAAGGAGTATGAGCATTTCCGTAATACACAATACGGAAAAACCTGCGAGGTCTTCTTTTACAACAAGAGCGATACTCTCGGCTGCCAAAAATATGTATAACGTTTTAGCTCCTTTATCGCAACCTTTCTACCTACAAATTAATAAATAGTAACATGCTCAACGATTCAAACCGAATGATTCCTGCTTTAATGTAGGACAACGCGCGTACCGTATCGCCTTCGACTCCAATATTCTTCGTCTGTACATATAGAGCTTGTTTCAATATATCTTATTTTGCATGCTCAACAAAAATAATATAAGCAAAGAGTTTCCTTCACAATTCCGCTTTCCTTTTTTCCGAAAAGCAAATGTCTTCCCTGGTGAATTAAATAAGACTGCTCTTATTTCTGCCTTTGCGCGTGAGGAGTGAGTTAACCCCACCTCGACTCAAGTTTGCATAAAAAAGAAGAGGCCTATCTTTCTCTCGTGCCCAAAACGGGAATGGCATTTTGTTTGCCAGACGAGAGCGGCCGTCAGATCGTATTCCCTCCTAGAACTCAAACGACGTGGCTACCATTGAGTAGAATGGCGGCGGTGGGTTTCTAGAAGCACGGAATATCGTCATAAGAAACGCGTGGCGTATCGATAACCAGAAACGAAGGCAGTCGGAACGAATTGAAAGCGGCCGCATTCATGCGAGTAATTCCCCTCTCGCTTCTTCATTTTTTTTCCTTAGGTATTCAGTTTACTTTTTCTTCGAACTTGTAAGCGCAGGTGTTCGCTCGCTGTTTCTTGTCTAGATAGCAAACAAAAAAACTGCGCGAGAAGTAATAAAAGAAAACAGCATTTAAAATGAAGCGGTACGTTTCAAAGAAAAAACAAATGTCAAAGATTGAGTACATTTTAGACCGTAATACATTTGAAAAGTCTACAAAAAAACTAATTTGCATTGTTGAGGTATTGTTTCAAGGGTAATCGCTAAAGAGGTGGCGTTGAGTTGTCGTTCAATATTGTTGTTTGTCTTTTTGAACCGTGTAAAGAGTACTGTCTTATCAGTCTAAAATGTAAGATTGCTGCCAATTTGATTAAAAACATAAGTGAAAAACACTTTTTTTAGGTGCAGTGTTTTGTTAAAATGTATGCCATTGTTTTTGTCTCGAGGCCAGTGTACCCTAGCAAGGGCTCCACCCAACGTCTTGCTTTACGATACAAGATAAAATAAAAAATAATCCAGGTGTTAAAAGCGGGATTTAAAATTACAATCAGGAACTAGGAAGAACGGCCCCAGAGTATTGTTTTCTTTACTTTAGTTTTTGATTGTGTGTGCTAATCATAGTGTTTTGATAAACTGCTTTAGTGTTGGATCGGTCTGGGCCCAAATGTTAAAATAAACCTCAAATATTTAAACGGTGGAATGACAGTATTGCACTAGACAATAAGCGAGGCTGTTTTTATTCCCAGAAATGCCAATAGCCTTACTAACAGGTGTGATCACTAAATGCATGTCCATGAGAGGTTAATGACGTTAATGCTGCATGTCATCGACGTATACGAAGTAAATATTTCTGCCTTCTCTACATTGCTTAAGCTTTCCAACCGATCAGAAAAAAGAATCGAAGAGAAACCAATATCGCAAAATCTTAGAACTGTAAAAAAAAAAAGTAATAATAACTCGATACGTAAACATAAACGCAGGTCTCCTCAGTGGCATTTTGAAGTGAATTTTTAAGTTTTATTGATTCGAAATTGCTGTTTCTAACGGTTTTCCCCAAAAACCAGCAATAAACAAAAATAAACTCCGTGGCTTCGAAGCGAAACTTCGGCCGAAGAATCGCCAGGTGGCGTGTTCAAATGCCGGCCGGGATGCCCGCAACTTCACGGAGGCTTTTGCGGAGAATGCGCCATGTGACCGAGCTTTCGGTTGCACGTCGAAAGATCCCCAGGTGGTCCAAATTAGTCCCAAGTCCTCCGCTGGGGCGTGCCAGACGCCCTTCGTCGGTTTGTCACGTAAATGAAACCCAAAGCCGGTTTCGCACTCAGAAAACAACACAAAACAAGAGAGCTGTAAAACGGGTTTATTCAGTCGCTTCCAAGTTATTTGATGTTCTTGATCAGACACTACGGGGATCTAAACAATCAGATTAAAGGGCAACTCAAATAGATGATTCGACAGTGGGTCTGCGGTGTGTGCTGAGATTATTGCTTAGATACGAAAGGGAAGCATTGACTAGACTGAAAGTACGCAGGGGTTTTCCTTCGATGATGAAGCATTGAGTCAGCAGCATTATTTGTTTTGTCGCGTTGTATAAACCCATGAGGCGAGCGGTGAGCATTGGAGGAGACATAGAGGGCATAAGGAGGAAGATGATGCGAAACGAAAAAGAGTTTGGAAAGCGCCCCTTATGAAAAACAAAAAACACGGACGACCATCTTTTCAGCGCTGCCTTTCCTGCCTACCAAACAAAAAAACTGCACCGTTCGCAAGTTTTGCTTTGTCGGAAGATGCTCAAGCAGAGCGGCAAAGCCCAACCTCCCTGTCCTTCTCCAGACATGGTTTCGATGTATTGTCTCTTCATGAGGGAGTCTGGATAATTAAGACCTTTCAAAGAATTCAGTCGTACGCATAGGGGATTTTTGTTTAAGTTCTCCACCAATCAGGATAAGGTCAATATACTCGGATTTGCGTAGACGTCCGATTAATGTGGGGTAACTCAGATTCGTATATCCCCTGACTCGACCAAAATAATGTTTGCAGGATGAGTGTTAACGAAGCATAATTTTTTTACCGGGAGCTGTACTCATATCCAGATGTGCGTAATTATGTTATTGTGTTTCTCTTCTAGAGATATTCTCGTAAATAATTTTTGTGCGTCCTTGACTGCATGTTGCGAGTTCGTCCGCGACACTGCTGATCATATATGTGTTTCTCGGTTTATTGACTCACGTTCACTTGATGTAACCGTAAAATATATAATTAATAATGTTTAAAGTGATAAGCCGTTCCAACTAAATAAATTTTTAAAAAGGATACCCGATGAAAGTAATTTCAAGGTGAGGTTAGCCACGTTTTAGTGAATTATTTGAGTTTGCTTTTTGTAGACTTGATTGATTTGATTTGTAGCTTGATTGTCAACGGGAGCTTCGGTAGCCAGGAGTTGAAACTCCGTGACGACAGCGACACTCGTGTTCGCTCGTACGTGTTTCCGGAAATTCTAGCGTCGACCGCTGGAATCACGATATCCAACATGACACCCAAGCTTCGGCGACATCATTTATTCCCACTTCGGGACAATATTTTTAGCGTAGATGGGATACGACAATAAAACACACCAGTCGAAGACACGTTCAAGCGCGTAATATTAGAGTCTAAGCGGTAGCCAGTCTGAGTCGCGTAATACAAACCTTCAATGTTTAGAGGAGTGTACTGCTATGGCTCTTACAAACGCGGTCCTCTTATGTTGCGTCTGCTTTGCTTTTAATTTATGTTCTATTATTTTTAATGTAGTTTCATGTAGTCGAAGTAAGATTAACTGAAGAACCTTGCTGGAAGCCACCAATAAAATAGTGTCTTGTGTTTTTACGTTTCGTTTTAATTACGACGGCGCCATTTGCAATCAAAAAAGTGAGAAGGCACGTAGAAGGCTGATGGGTTTCGAAATAGAGTGTGTGACAAAAATGTAATGTCGACCTACGCGCTAGCCAATTAACGTTTTAGGGGAAGTTCTAAGACGAGCGGTACCGCTTTGATTTAAACGGGAAACCCGCGGGTGTGTGTCGACACCCCCAGGCGTGACTGAACTACGATTGGTCGACGGTAGCTCGAATATTCTTCTCTGAATGTGAAAGAGAGCTTAGAGTGCAAAAATAAATTGTGTATTTTACTTTAACTCCGAAGGCCTGTGCTCGCTCCAAAAAACGTCTAATTTTCGTCTGGTCAGTCGACATAAATGTATTATAGCTAGGTCGAATCACTCTAGTCAAGACACGTCAAAAGGGAAGAAGCGGCCAGGCCGTGATGAATACGCGCAAAAACAAATTATACGCTCTACACCCATTTAAGGGTACCACAAAATCGCCTTGTCTCTAAATATTTTTTTTATTTATTTAGATTACCCCATTAAACTTTGTAATGGTGTTACTACTTCTTATTCCTACCCCTTTTGCAGCACCGACCGGGTTTGCTGGAATCGTTAGACTCCGCCCCCACATCATAGCCCATTAACGCAGATTTGTCGCGCTCTCTGGAGCGAAGCATTTCCGTGGAAATCTTTCAGGTTGTCGCGATTAACGTACAATAATCTGCAATAGTTCTGCGGCACCCAAGGATCACTCCTAGGTTCGATCTACGCCCCTGTCTGTTTCCCTCTCGATGAGCATCGTACCGGCGTGTGGTAGCGCAATAACTTTGCGCGGTGGACGTTGAATACCCCATTGCAAGTGGTCGGACCAAACTAGTCAAATATTTTATCGACTGGCTGATTCACGTAATTCAATACCTTAGATTCAAAACGACCTTTCGCTTCCTAATTAATTTGTGTTTAATTTTCTATTTGCTCAGCGCTACTTCTGTCCCGACCCTGAAACCTAAACGTAATTGGAATCATCGAATATTAGAGAGAGCGCTCACGCCTTCGGCGTCTCTGAAAATCCAGCTTCGTTTCTACTGCGCCATACGGCACTCATATATGTGGAAATCTGCGAATCTAACAAGCTGTGTTTTGCTGCATCTTTCGTGTATCTAAAAACACCCTGTCTTCCAACACCGACAAGCTTTGCCGACGCGCATAGACATCCCCTTTCTATAGGGTTCTTTTTCCTGGATTTTAACTCGTGGGGGTAGGAATTGCGGGATCTTTGACCAGTTTGGGTAGGGAAGGGGATAGAGGGGCACTGTTGGAGCTGCGTGCTTTTGGGGTTGCGCATTTTTTGGCCCGAGGGGTTGCCTCAAGCCCTGCGTCGACTAATGAGCATTTAACGAGAGCAAATCCTCCCCTGTTTTCCCTACAAAAAGGAGAGCGGAGGAGGCTGGGATGGGTTAGGGAGAGGTGAAAGTGAGAGAGGTGACGTAAAACGGGGAGGAGTCATAACGGTGAAGATATCAGGGAAAGTGTACGGGGAATAAGAATGTCTCGGAGAATGGGGAGTTTAGGGACGGAGTAAACAGGCAGAATAAAAGAATATGCTAGTTGAGGGAGGACCTGGGCGAGAGGGAAAAAAAGACGGGCCCAGATTGTGTGGGGAGGCTGTAGAAAGTGCATTTTAGGAAATGATACCTTGTAATTGTTTAGGTCAAAAATGAGTAAAGAAAATAAAAAGAAACGAAGATAGGACAAATTATTATAGGGAAAGGGTGTACAAAAAAAATGAAAGCGAGCGAATTGGTAAGACGAGGAGAATAAACTAAAATATTATATAGAATTGAAACTAAAATGCTGAGAAGTTTTGTAACGAGGAGACGGGGATGTAGATTTCTTAGTATTATGGGAGGGCGGATGTTTTCCACGTTTATGAATAAGCTTTTTTCTTCTCGCTTGATCTTTTATTTTTTATTACGACCAATAAAGATAATAGAGAACCAATCAACATTTTATTTGCAAAGGGTTAAAATTGAGGAGCGCAAAAGGTAAAAAAAGAAGGTCTGAAAGCGGAAAGTTAGAGCGGCGGTCAACATGTTGAGACTAGAAAAAAGATGCAGCAAAGAAAATGAAACAATATGAAAAGGGATTGTGAAGAATAAAAAAAAAATCACCAAAAAACTCGGAAGACGAGTGAGGCGATCGAAAGAGGTGCGGTGGGCACATTCGTGTGGAAGTGATTGGATTTCTGTCGCCATCTAACCCCTTTCCTCCCAAGAGCGATCGCGTCGCCTGCGTGCCGTCTGTGATGCGGCGGAGGTGATCATCGCCTCTTGGCTTCGCTGTGGTGTGTCACGACGAGGCGAAGCGTGATGTGCCCGTGGGAAATTACGGGTGGAGGTGTCTCCGTTGCCGTCGTGTGGAAATATTGCGGGCATTTGCTTTATTCGTTTACTCTCTTAAGCTCATGTCTGCCTCTTTTTTTTAGATTTCAACATCGGCATCAGTGTGATGAAGAAATTTCCACGTCGCCTCCTAGCAGTGGTGATACTTCTTCAGTCTGTGGGAGTCTTCAAAAACTTGCCTTAATTTGTTTTCTCTTAGCCACTTAGTTTTTCTGCGTGCCATGTTTAGAGAATTGTTTTGTTTTATTCGAATGTAGAGTTTGGCGAGAATAATTATGGTTTTGCCAATGGTGGGTAACCAAGCAAACGTCAATAAACGTCAATTTATTTTATGCTTCGCAATAATATTTTACTTCGTTCTTGCATAGAGAGACGCGTGGGAGTCGTAAATTTTGTGTCGGTTTTGTTCCCGCCGCTTTGTGAGATGATAACGCGATTAATGCCAAGGTGCAAGCGAGCTGGACAAGGATGGCAAAAATAATCCCCGGAGAAGGGGAACAACAGGACAAAGAACAAACACAAATCGGGGCGGATTTATCGCATTGTATATTGAAGTTAAGTTGCGTGCCTCCTAGGAACATGAGAAGGTTCATGTAGGTGATAAGTAAAACATTCCCGGTGAGATGCAGTTTGCAGATGTGTACCAGCTCGGTCACACTACGGCCAAAGACGTGCATGACCACTCCACCTAACTCACGAACGGGTCATCAGTGAGGCAGTGGTCTACCTAGTCGGACTTTCACAGATCACGAGTGCCGTTTTAAGAGAGGAATGAAAGCGCTTAACGAGGCCGTTGACCATGGGGTGGTAGGTTATCCTGCGGATGCGGTTTGTTCCCAGAACACTCTAAACAAAATCTGGTCGTAAAATAACTCTTAGGTGTTTCTCGGCTTGTCCATATTTTGCACTCTAAAAAGTTAATTTAAACACCCCTAAAATGGCTCTTAGTTCAAAACCCTATAATGGGTTATTTTAAGCTTCTTTATTGATACCAGAAAGAGTTCTTTATCGCTCAGTTGCCTTTCTACTGCGCCAGGGGGCGATAGTGCCTGAGGCGAAACCGTTCTTCAAGAGCTGAAAGAGATCTTGAGGGCGTCAAAGAACCTTTCAAGAACGTATTTTTTTAGAGTGTAGTACGAGCAGTTTCTGGACGGCCTTATCCGTCGCACTAGTAACAAGAACTCCGAATTGAGAAATACAACCTCTCACAAAAACTTGCTAAGCGTGCAACTCCCAAATTCGAATTTTGCTTGGTTGGTGGTAATACCATATTCGGTGAGACGTTCAAAGTGTTAAAGGCGCTTTGTTCGTCATGGTTGAAAACCGGGAGGTTGTTGGTGTACGCGCAACAAGACAGTAAACCTCCGATGACGATACGAATGAACCAATTGAAAGGTTTGGGTGGCAATTCGTAACTCAAAATGAATTTAAAATCTATCCATACATTCTTGCTTTTTTTAAATATTCTTGGCTCCCATAAGCTTTGAATTGGAGTGATTTAAATTGGACATGCTGGAATTCTTAATGTAGAGTGGTGATCTTTAAACATTTGCAACAGAAGAGGTAATGATAGCTCAATATGTGAACATTTAAAAACTCGGATGTTTCTTGCAGCCAAACTCCATCTTAGACTGAGTTAATCATAAACAGTTCAAGTGAGTTGTGTTATCAGCTTAACATTTTCGTGTTCTCACAGCCCAATTTTCAAACGCACAATATCTGTCCCCGTTTGCGTTTAAAGTGTGGAAATTTGAAGCTCAAACATCAACAGCTAATCGTTCCCGTTCACTTTGTATTCCACGCAGCGGTGAGAGCAGGAGGTGCCATAGCGAAACCCTTTTGCATCTTTGAAAACAAAAATTCACTTCCGCTTAAATTTGCTCGCCATGCCGCTCTTCCGCTCGTAAAAAAGGGACGCTTGCAGTAAACCGGCGCAATTTAGAGACGCTTTAAGAAACACCTTTTGTAGAGTTTGGTGTTTGTTCGTGTATCTACGCTTTTAGAAATTGTTGTTTGTTCGCGTTAGTATTTTGGGTGGGCTTGGGCGTGTATATGGGCACATATCTTTGCATATGTATGTGTGCATGTGTGCGGACGCGCGTTTCTGGAGGCAGTATCAAAATTGCCGCCGCAGTCGCCGCTTGAGGAGCGATTCGTATTGCGAAATTGCTCGAGCATTTCTCGCTGACGGTTTTTTCAGCATTGCCTGCCTCGTCGCTGACGAAGAGTCGTATACACCTTTTCCACAAGGGCGCAGCCATCTTGAATGTCGTGACTTCTGCTATGCGGTAAAACATCGTTTTGATCTCTCCACGCCACTGGAAGGTGTTTACGAAAAATGCGTGCTTGTCACACACTCTTGTTTTGCCTCACCTATATTTTCTCGCATATTCCAGATTGAAATGTTTTATCTTTTTTCGTCCCGCGTGTTAGATACGGAACCCACGTGACTAAGACCGACAGGAAACAGAAAACGTCTACAGACATGGCTTCCTCAAGAACACTAGTAACTTTCACATATATAAGCACGTAGTACTAAGCAGAGCACATCAAATGATTGGAGGCCCATGAAAAAAAGAAGTGTCAAAATAAGAAAAGAAAAGAAAATGTGAAAGTAACATCTGGTTGGTTGCACACCATTTACGACTCAATAACATTAAGTTATTTTAACACCTTTGCTGCTGTAAACGTAAAATTGAAAACAAAGGAAAGACCTGATAGAACGATGTAATAAAAACGTAAACTGCATTTTCTTATACTTAAAAAAAAGGAAACCCTTTCATTTTTAGGCAGTAACTATGCAGTGAAGCTGATACCATGATAATCGACTCTCGATACTCTTCTCCGTTTTTCTTATGTATTTTCGCTATTTGTTTCGACTCTTGTTTTTACCTCTTGCCATTGACAGCCGGCACGGCCAGGCGGCGCCAGCAGAGTGAGAACTCACGGTAATACCCTTTCTCGATGTAACTCGACAAAGGGTGAACACTCCGCCCTTCATTGCGTTCCGACGGCTTCGATATGCGCTATGTATGGGACAACGCGATAGAGGGCCATAGAGCGATAAACTGGTATCCCGTTCACCAGGAAAAAGTGACCCCCTTTGGCTGCCGCCATGTTAATACAATTTTGACCACTAGACACGTCACCGTTCCAAATCCTGAGGCTTTTACGCAAAATTAAGCCAACTTTTGTATTGCGACCGATGTAAACAACATGATCAAATATTTTTTCAATACAGATAGCCCCAGAGATCAGTGTCTAGCTCAGATAAAAACCCAAAATACAGCACCGCGGCTGACAGCATCTAGTGGAGGCATTGAAAAGCTGCCCAAGTTTTTGTCGTAAAAGCACACTTTGGACTTAAAACAAACAAAACCTAAATTATCTCGTCGGTACTATTATTACATATCAAAAAGCAATTATTTTTGTGCGGTACTTCGTAAAAACTTAGACTTAAAACTATAAGGTCACGTGTCTAGTGGTCAAAAATGTGCAACATGGCGGCGGCCAATTGAAGGTCACTTTGACCTGTGAGTTTATCGCTCTGAGGCCCTCTACCTCTTTGGTATGCAAGCGGAACGCTCACATTTTGAAGCATGACGTAGCGAAACGCCTTCTTCGCAGTAAAAGCGCACTCCAGCGATACGTAGTCACGTGCCTCACTTCGTTTTTCTGATTGGCCCGCAGAGGCCGTAGCTTCCGCTGTACTGGCAAGTTATACGCCTACGTCTTCCAAACCTACCAACATTTCTTGCTCCAGACACTAGGCTAAGCAACGCCACAAAAGTAATAACTCACTTTGAACAATGTATCCGCCACTTTTAGGCATGCCCAATGTTTCTTTCTTCAGTCGCTAGATAGCGCTGAACCAAACTGCATTGCAGGTTTTCTATATTTAGTTTTTATACTGATTGGATTCGAATTTGCTCGTCTTCAGTGACGTGGATGTTTTGCTAAAATCGAGGGAGGACTGCGCATGTTCCGTGGTAGTATTCTGATTCCATGAATTCTTATACGTCGTCGCAAATTCTAAAGTCCAGTATCGAAAGTCACAATTTTTTTCTAGATAAACTCGCACTGTGCTTCTCTTGCGATTTTCTTTTATTTAAATTTTTCTAATGCAGAACCAACAATTTTGTTTAGTTTTTTTTTCTCTCTGCTTGCCGTAGCACGCTTACAGTTGTAAGCGAAGATTACAACTTGGGCATAAAAAAATCAACAAGATCTGATAACGCCGAATTCCGTCCTACCTTCTTGTATCAAACTGCCTTTCTAGCATTTTTCTTATTAAGTATATTTTGAATGATTGACTTTTGTTTTTATAAGGTGCTATCTCCTTCGCATTTTGTTGAAAAACTGCGCGAATTCGGTCAACGTTAAAGCTAGAGCAAAGAATTATGCTATGCTTTTAAATAACAATGCTTTAAGCCATCTCGTTTCTTTCTCATACTCATACCACACGCCGTGCTTTTCCTTACCTAAAACGTAAACACTGTCGCCATGTTAACCTTTCCTAGGTTAACATGGCGACAATTTTTACGCTCTATTGTATTCAGGCGGGGCTCGAGTATTTGGTGGTTCTGCTCTCTGTCGGTGTGCCTCTTTGTGCCTGATATAATCGCCCGCGAAGCCAGCGAGTGGGATGGCGACAGGCACGGCTGCTCAGTAAACAGGCATCGGCGGCCATATTTTGCTGGTTGAAGCGAACTCCGTCATCCTTGACAGCTAGCGGTGAAATGCGAAAGAAGATTGTATCGGCCGTTTCGCCAGAACTAGCGACGAGTGTCGCCTGCTACTTCCGTCAACTACTGCGCCATAATCGTGATCTTCGCGAGGAAATGATTGTTGCTAGCCACAGAACACTATCACGCAGAAAGTGAATGCTTGAATATGCTTTTATTCTATAAGGGTATATATAAGAGAGAAAGATGATGATAAAGGGTAAAAGAGAGGAGCATATAGTGCCGTAGGAAAATAAAGTAAACAAAGTTCCCAGTGGCCGATGGCGGCAGGATCTTTTCTCGGTTCACTAGTTCGTAATATGATAGCTCTTTGTACACAGTAGTTTCTCCTCAATTTGAGTGTGTGAACGATTTCTATAGTTATCAATGGCCTCATCTGAATAAAAATATATAAAAGATGTGTGTTAGTTACATAAAACTGGACCTCAAAGTCACTTCTTGTATACGGCACTGCTAAGTGTAGGTTTTGAAAAAGGACCCTAATTTGGGGAGTTGTTTCTTATTTCACAATAAAATAATGCAACATGTTTTTAATAGAAATGAATGCCGGAATCAAGTATAACAGGGTATCCAAGTTTTAAAAAAATCGAAGGTGGTGTTTCCTTTTTATTCGCATCGGAATTTTTCGTTGTTTGATAGTTTTCCCATGTTCGCCATAATATATCCAGACTATCGTATTACTCAGATACCAAATTTATTTTTTTAAATAATAGCCATATGTAAGTAGAATAGTATCTGCAAATTATATAATAATGATTAAATTATTTCATGAGATACAGGCCTCGAAATTTTGCCATTTGTCGTTCGAGCAAACATGTTTGGCAATTAAAAAAAAATATATATATATATATATATAATAGTATTACTTTATATTAGAAGCAAACTGTACCCATAGTTTTGCATCTAAAAAGTATTACAATTACCCTAAGGTTATCCTTTCAGCTATTCACTCTCAAACATGCCACCTCCATCAGTGCGCGATAATGCAACTGTCCACCTCTTCATGCTTTACGATTTTTCCTGTCCCCAAAAATTTTTTTCTGGTCAAAACTAAGTTTGTATTTGTTTATACCAGACACTAGACAATGGCATATAAAAATATCAGTAGATTTAAAAATGTCGACCAGCCACCCTTTGGTCGATCTTTTCTGAAATCACCCTAGTGTACTTACGGCGGCCATACTTGCCTTTCTCAAGCATGATCACTTGTCCCTCACTAGCACCATCCAGTAAGAAGCACCAGCAACAAGCCCATGAGACACCGCCGACTCCTGGATTGAATGACGACGACCCGCCTCAGGTCTTGGAAGGAGATCCAAAACACTGCTTTAGGCCAGATGTTGTATCTGGTGTGGCAAGGAATAAAAGTAGAAATTAACAGATTTATCTGAAGCGATACATTCCTATAGCATAAACTCTAGGATAGCAGGATTTTTTAGGTCAGTGATGTGTTTTAATTAAACACAGAAATGGTTGGTTTGAATGATGAATCAGCAGCCCCCGTTTTGCATAAATGTAATCGACAGGGTGAAAACAATCGCTAGTATGGGTTGGTCAAGAAAACACTTGTGGTGTATAAAAGCTTCGTTCAGTTTACATGCACCTCCTGCACCGGTGCAGTAAAGTGTAAGGCGTTCTACTTCATGTAAGCGATGTGGCGAGCGACGAGACAAGCGACAGTGACGAGGCATATCTAATCGTGTGCTTAAGCGCTGTGCTCATCCGATTTCGCTCTATCTTTGATTTAAGCGAAGTCACTATCTGTGGGTCTCTTGTCGAACGACTGTAAGACCGCTCACATAGTTCCTATTCACAAAAATGGTTCAAGGAAAAGTGTCGAAAATTACAGGCCTATTTCATTAACCTCCATCTCATTCAAGGTCATAGAACATAGTTTATACACTGAAATAATTAATCATACAACACAAAACAATCTATTATCTAAAGAACAGCACGATTTCCGTAAAGGCTTATCTTGAACCACGCAACTTGTCGAATTTTATCATGACTTGCCATCTGATGTTGACGAGGAAGGCCAAACAGATTGTATATTCCTAGATTTTCCCAAGGTTTTCGATACCGTTTAGCATTCACTTCTGCTCAATAAACTTAAGATGTCAAATATAGACATGACGGTACTAGGATAGATCGAAAATTATTTGCTAGAGCGTTGTCAGTGTGTTTTAGTGAATGGTAAAAGTTCGGCATACGCTAATGTTACATCGGGAGTCCCACAGGGATCTCTTAAAGCCGATTTTGTTTTTAATATATATCATTGATATTTCCTTGGGTATTTCATCTTGTGTTCGGTTGCTTGCCGATGATTGCGTGATGTACAGAAAAATTAGTAATAAAGATGATGTCACCCAGTTACAAATAAATTTAGAATGCATTACTACGTGGTGATCTACATGGAAAATGACTTTAAATCCCAAAAAGTGTGTGCATTTATGTTTGACTCAAAAGAAGAAGGAAATTGAAGCCCAGTATTATATAAATAACGATATGGTAAACGGAGAAAAATTGAAACCCTGTATTATATAAATAACAATATAGTAAACAAGGACTCTAAGTATAAATACTTAGGTGTCACGATATCAACTGACTGTTCATGGAATTCACATGTGGATGATGTGATTGTAAAGGCTGGCAGGGCATTGAACTTTATTCAACGAAGCCTAAAATGTTCACTCCCTAACTTAAAAGAAACCGCGTATTTAACATGTGTTAGGCCGATTTTGGAATATGCCTGTGCCGTTTGGGACCCCGAACAAAAAGCATTAATAGACAAACTTGAAAGAATACAAAATAGAGCTGCTGGGTTCTTTCTGGGACGGTACGGGCGGAGAGACAGCTGCACTCGAATGAAGACTGAACTGAATTGGGAACCTCTCTCAGCCCGCCGTAAAGACGTGTGTTTGAAGTTTCTGTTTTTCGAAATTTAAAAATGAAACTTGAATTAACTGTGAAACTTATTTAAAAGAACCATATTATATTTCTAAACGAAACGATCATGCTTTCAAAATTAGATAGTACCACGCCAGGACGAGCATCTACACCAACTCTTTTTTTGTTAAAACGATACGAGAGTGGAATGGGCTGTCGGAGCTGCAAGTGTGCAGTGAAAGTGAATATGTGTTTTTTCAGCATTGTAACCCCCTGCTGTAACGCCCTCGGGTACTGCGGGGTAATCTCTGAATAAATAAAGAAACGTGCTAGCCGTTGGCGGCTCAAGACGCTCATAACTGTTTTGACTCAAGCTCAAGGTTAGCAGCGGCTAAAAGAAAGTGAACAATATATGTAAATATGAAAATAATCATCGTATTTCCCTCGAAGCTGTATCTTATACATCCATGCTCGACATGGATGTTATAAACCCTTAATAGAAACCTAAACAAAATAAAAAAATACAGCAGAATGATAGTTAAATTGCGTAGTTCGATAAAACGCCTTCCTATTATCCACCTTCAACTATACCACCACGCCTTTCATCCCCCTTATGATCAAATATACTTGAAGGTGAAGGCCTTGAAGAATTGATTAGTACGCGGCATATATGTTGCAATTTGTTTCAAGCACAATTATGCGCTGTCGTTTTGGAATAAAATATTTTACTATTTTATGTTTCTTATACAGAAACCTTTAAATATAGGTACATTAGCCATAACTAGCTTAAGAGGCTGAGGACGTGGCTTATTCTGTTTCCTCTTCTCGCTTCGCTTTTGGTTGTTTGATGTTTTGGTAGGCTAATGCCGCAGTCTGATTGGTTCAGGAGTGATAATGAGATGCTCCGACGTCGCTACACGTGGCAGTTTTTAAGTTGGCATTGACCATAGTTATGTGCAGTCTTTGATGTCCAATATATTGTTCTTGTGTAGTAGCCAATAAGCGCCTAGGACGTAGTGACGTCACTGTATGCCTTATCGATATATAGTTATCGGCAAGCCAGCCGAGACAAGCAGAATAAACGTGTCAGCACGTACGACTGCTCGCCTGCCTCACTCAGTCATAACAGTGGCGACGAAGATGGGACGACGATAGTCGACGCACAGGGGCGGTTCCTTCCACGGACGAAACTTCAACGATGGCAAAGATGTGGGAATTTGACGCCTTCCTGGAAGATGGGGACGAAGACTTCGATTCCTACGTGGAAAGATTCGGGCACTACTGCACGGTAGCCAAGGTGGAAGGCGAGGAGCTTAAGAAGTCGGCGTTCATCACAGCCATCGGAAAGAAATCCTACAAGACGCTAAAAGACCTTCTTCTACCTGCGAAACCGGAAGAGAAGACGTACGCAGATTTGGTAAAGGTACTCAGCGACCACTACAAGCCGACAAGCCAAATCATAGCGGAACGCTTCAAGTTCAACCGACGGTACCAATTGGAAGGAGAGTCAGTCGCTAAGTTTGCGGTGGAGTTGAAGCACATGGCCACAAGGTGCGAGTTTGGAAGATTTCTCGACGAAGCACTGCGAGACCGTTTTGTCGCAGGGCTGCGGAACCCGGCCATCCAAACAGGACTGCTCAAGAAAAAAGAACTCACATTCGACTTGGCGTGTGATTTTGCAAAGAGTGTTGAGCTGGCCGAACGAGAATCGAGGGGTTTCAGCCAACCTCAGCGTCGGACCCTAACGTGCACGCTATCAAGAAAGCCAGCGGACGGCCAGCTTCGGTAAGCGAAACGTCAAGCGCACCTAAGAAGAAATGCACTCGATGTGGCGAAGACCATGACGCAGCTTCGTGCCGTTTCCGGAGGGCAAAGTGCTATCAGTGCAAGCGGTTCGGGCACCTGGCGCGAGCATGCCGAGCGAAGCAATCGACCGATGGAGCTGTTCACAACCTGTGTGAGCAAGAAGACAACAATCCGGAACTGCAACTATACAACGTGTATCACGTGAGTCCTGAAAATCCGCCGTTTGAAGTGGAAGTCCGACTAGAAAAACAAGCGGTGAAGATGCAAGTTGATACCGGAGCGGCTGTCTCACTCATATCAGAAAACGCGTTCAAGCAGCTCGCAAAGCCTCCGCCACTCAGAAAATGCGCAGTGAGACTCAGGACGTACGGGGGAACACCACTCCCAGTTCAGGGACAAGCGGAAGTCTCGGTGGAGTTCAACGGAAAGCGCAAGGTACTTCCGATCATCGTGGCAACCGGAGGCGAACCAGCGTTATTAGGAAGAGACTGGATTGACAGCCTTGGCGTCGACTTGACGAGAATCCAGAGGGTTCAGAGAGTGCAGTCAGAACCTACACCGGAGAGCATCACGAAAAGGTACGAGAGTGTGTTTTCTTCGGGTCTGGGGCTAATAAAAGGCCACCAAGCGAAGCTCGTTCTTAAAGATGGATGTCTACCAGTGTTTTGCAAGGCACGGCCTGTGCCTTATGCCCTTCGTAAAGCGGTGGAACTTGAGTTAAACAAGTTAGTAGCTGACGGCGTTTTGGTATCCGTCACGCAGAGCGACTGGGCAACACCATTGGTGGTTGTTCCTAAACCCGACAACAAGGTCAGACTATGCGGGGATTATAAAGTGACAGTAAATCCATGCACAAAGACTGATCACTACCCTCTCCCGACTGTCGAAGACTTAATTACAGTACTAGCCGGAGGGAAGGTATTCACAGTGTTGGATCTTTCGACAGCGTACCAACAAATAGAACTGCACCCCGACTCGCGGCCCTTACTGACGGTGAACACCCATATGGGGTTATACCAGTACGTCCGAATGCCTTATGGAATTTCAAGTGCCCCTGCAGTGTTTCAGGCAATCATGGACGAACTACTGAAGGGGCTACCGGGCGTGGTCTGCTATCTCGACGACGTACTCATCACCGGGGCAACCTACCAGGAATGCCGGGATCGAGTGGAAGCAGTCCTGCAGAAGTTCATGGAGCATGGCGTACGGGTGAGAAGAGAAAAATGCACGTTTTTCGCACCATCAGTAAGGTATTTAGGCCATGTAATTGACGAAAGAGGGGTGCACCCATGCGCAGAAAAGATCGAAGCGATAAAAAATGCGCCTGCACCAAAGAACAGCACTGAGCTAAAAGCCTACTTAGGAATGTTAACTTTCTACTCAAGGTTTATGCCAAACATGTCTTCGATGCTCAAGCCATTGTACGAACTAACTAAACAAAATAAGAAATGGCTGTGGTCTGAGCAAGCGGAAAGAGCGTTCAACGAAAGCAAGACGTTGCTGACTCAGGACAGCGTGTTGACCTTCTACGACCCGGCGAAACCGCTGGGGATTGTATGCGATGCCTCCCCGTACGGGGTAGGAGCGGTTTTGTTTCACGTGATAAACGGAGAGGAAAAGCCAATCGCGTACGCATCGCGCACCCTGAGTAAAGCTGAAAGCTCGTACGCCCACATAGAGAAGGAAGCGCTCTCGATTATCTTCGGAGTAAAACGGTTTCACAAGTACCTCTATGGAAGGGAATTCACGATTTATTCCGACCATCTTCCGCTAGCGGGCCTGCTTGGCCACACGAAGCCCATACCACAAATGGCCGCCGCGCGCATGCAACGGTGGATGCTACTGCTCGCCGCTTATCGCTACAAATGGGTATACAGAAAAGGAGCGCACGTCGCAAACGCTGACGCGCTATCGCGATTGCCGCTTCCAAATGACGCAGACAGAAGTGACTATGTGCAGTTCTTCTCAGCAGTACAAGGAATTCCTTTGTCAGCAGATAAGATTCGCACAGAAACGCGAAAGGACGCTATCTTGTCGAAAGTATTGTTTTTTGTATTGAACGGATGGCCCGCCAAATTGTCAGACGACAAGCTGGCACAATTTTTTCTGCGTAAAGATGAGCTCTCTGTAGATTGTGATTGCCTCACGTGGGGAAACAGAGTAATCATCCCTGAGTCACTGCAATCTGAAGTGTTGAACCTTTTGCACGAAGGGCACCCGGGAGCTACACGTATGAAAATGTTATCCAGAAGTCATGTTTGGTGGCCCAAGTTGGGCGAACGTATTGAAGAGACAGTAAAAAGCTGCGCAACTTGTCAGCTAACTCAGAATGCGTTCTCGTGCGCACCAACTCTATCGTGGGGCTGGCCAACCAAACGATGGCAAAGAGTTCATCTGGATTTTGCATACTTCAAGGGAGACTGGTTCTTGGTTCTTGTGGACGCACATTCAAAGTGGGTTGATGTCATGCACATGAAGACAACCACGGCCTCAGCGACTGTGGAAAAGTTGCGCACCGTGTTTGCAACTTTTGGCCTTCCGGAGAAAATTGTGACGGACAATGGTCCCCAGTTTCTGTCTAGTGAATTCACAAGTTTTCTTCAGGCAAATGCTGTGCAGCACATCAGGACGCCACCCTACCATCCGGCTTCCAATGGCGCCGCAGAACGACTTGTCCAGACAGTCAAGAGAAACCTCATCCGCCAGCTTCAAGACGAGCGGCGCACGGGGCAGTCTCGAACGGTACAACATCGACTGGACCAGTTCCTGTTTACGTATCGTAATACGCCATGTCCAACCACTGGTGAGACGCCAGCCAAACTCTTCTTGTCATGGCAGCCGCGCACACGGTTAAGCATCCTTCATCCAGACTTGGCAAAGCGAGTAGAAGCAAGTGTCAGTCAACGGCAACCCCAAGGAAAAAATTCATGGAGAGAATTTGAAGCAGGCGACAAGGTTCGAGTAAAAGGAAACAGACCAGGAGATCCGCTTTGGTTAGAAGGCACCGTTCTGCGACGTGTCAGCCTCTCGACGTATATAGTCAAGGTGCAGGGGCAGGAACGGTTCCTGCATGCAGATGACATTGCTGTTAACACAGTTCCCAACGTTCTTCCCAGGACACTCAGGTTGCCAGAGGAACCCCGGACGGCTAAGCCACCAGGCCCCAAGCCAGCTGAAGCAGAGTCTCAGCCATCATCCCCCGATCCAACAGAAGCAGGACCTCAAGAAACGGGTAGTCCTGATAGCCTGCCCATGACGCCTGCGTCTGAACGTACACCAGCTGGTATCAGCGAAACAGACGACGTTCAAGCAAGCGCTCCAGAACCACAGTTTCGGCGCAGCACACGTATCCGGAATGCACCCGAGAGATGGGGTTATGATAAAAAATAAAAGGGAAGGACTGTAGTAGCCAATAAGCGCCTAGGACGTAGTGACGTCACTGTATGCCTTATCGATATATAGTTATCGGCAAGCCAGCCGAGACAAGCAGAATAAACGTGTCAGCACGTACGACTGCTCGCCTGCCTCACTCAGTCATAACACTTTGCGCATTTTTTTCAATCCTCGAACATAATGAAGCACGTTTAAAGGCATGAAAAAGAAACAGTAAACGAAACACAGATTTTACAGGTGGACGCTTAAGCTTCGCTTCTAAGAATGGAACGCGATAACTAAACATATAAACCTTTGCTCGTCCCCAAGCCGTGAAAGCGTGTCTGCGTGGCCTTGTTGGTAGCGTATCTCTCTTGCAACCAAAAGGTGAAGGGTTCAAATCCCGCCTAAAATTGTTAGTTATTCCTTAAAGCAACTTATTTACTTTATAAAGTGAAATCATTTGAGACATGCGGTGACCTTTAGTTTCACATTACTTGTCGTGCTTTAGTCACTTTCACTCTTCGCGAGACGTTATGTTTCACGTGAGCGTTGTGGGTTTGAAATTTCCACGCGAGGTCATGTGGCTGAGACGTCATGACCCTGTCGACCAATCCTAGATTTTCCGGTCCCGCCGACGCCGGCCTTACTGCGACACGAGTTCCTTAAAGCTATCGCTTTAAAATGTTTGAACAAATGCCTTCGTATCCGTTCTACAATATTTAAAATATAAGCGACCAGTAGGAAGGAAACCCCGCAGACAAAAACGGAATTCTTAGCCGCCAGGATGTCCGCCGATGAAGCAGCGGTTGCATCCAAAATGCATGGCGTTACTCATAAACACTCTTCCGCCGCCGACGGTTCTATTATAAATGAACCGGCTTAGTCATTCTCAAGTAACGCACATCTTTAAAATGCCCATCTTCGCTGCTTTAAGGCTAAAATAGAATCGGTGCGTCTGGTAAAACCTTTTTTCTTCTCAGGTTTGCAAAGAAGCGTGTCTAAGACCACCCTTTATCCGCGTGATGCTTAGCGACGAATACGCTGCACACCTCGTCAGAACGACGTGCTTTGTCCTCTTTATCCAAGCCCCGCAAGGAGCTTCTCATTGTACCTAATCAGGCGCGAACGGGGACTGGAACCCTGAGCTGGCGCGGCGGGTGCATATTTCATGAACGCCTTTGCGTACAGACGTGGACACTTGCTTCTGCGTACGGAGCAGTAGAACTTTGTTTTATTTTGTTTCAAGGTCGACAAATATCCCGTATACTTTATTTAGTCCAGTACTTAAAAACCGTAGAGTGAATGCGAGTTTTTTTTTCTCAATTAACTGAAGAAGGAATAAGTGTAAACATTAAAACTTTTTTTGTTATTCTTCTTTTTCGCATAAACTGGCAAATGGCAAAATCTTCGGCTCAAGCGAGCCAATAAGATAGTCAGAGCGAGACTCCTTCACAGACCTTCAGAGTTGTGATGAAGTAGGGTGTTTCATTGTCACGCGCTTCTTTTTGACACCACAATAGGCTCCCAGGGGCTGTCGTTTTGCGTTTTCTAAATTGTACCTAGACGGAGCAAAGTTGGTGGTCGCATGCATGATGCCTGTGTCCAGTTATGGAAAACAATCTTGCGGTTTGGTGTCGAATACCACACAAGCAGCAATGAATTGCTTTGTAATGCTAGAGGCACACTAGACACCGTGAAGGCATCTTATTTCTGTCATTGTCAAAGTGACCTTGCTATATATATATATATATATATATATATATATGCGTTTTGTTTAGATTTTATTCAAGTATAGCGTTAAACACTCAAACAAACACATTACTTTCTCTCTGCTGTTGGTTTGTCTTGCTGCATAACCGTCCCGAATGAATAACACGAATTCAATGGTTTCAGGAACCGAAAACAGCGTATAATTGAACATAGACGAAGCGAGACCCATTTGAAAATGGGACCTTGTGGTTTGGAGGAGAGCCCAGCTGCCTACACACTCCGCCTTTGCCGTGCCTTCTCAAGGTTACGCGCGCGAGGTGCGTGCTTAGGTAGTGCGCCAGAGAACCACCAAACTTGGAGCAAACTTGGCAATTCTTAGGCGCCTAACTCGTGCCTAATGCTGTTTTTGCTCCACATCGTTAGTTAGTGAAAGTTTACGTGTTTTTTTCAGTTTATACAGATTTTTTTTGGCTCGCCATAAAATTACAAACGTGCCAGACTTGACCCAAAGATGCCGCGGATGTACCGAAGAACCAGCGGTGAAGCCTAAATTTGGCACTTAAGTTTGGCAAGTTAAGCCCGAAGTTGCCCCATAAAAGTCGATCGATCGGAAGTAAAGCCTAACTCTGACGCTTGTTTGGCGATTTAGGCCCAGAGTCATCGAACGACAGCCAAACTACCAGCAGGGAAGCGCATCTTTGGCCTTTATTTGCCAAATTATGGCCGAGATGTCGAGACGCTGGCCAAAGATGGTCAAGGTCGGCTCTACTTTGGCTTCTTTGGGCGTCTTTAGGCCCTCTCTTTCGAGGAAAAACACGTTTGGCCCAAATAACACTATGCTACCTCGGTGAGGCTTTGCGCTTTTTGGCCACCACTAGAAAGAAAATGTGTCCGGTTGGTTTGGGGGTCAGCCAATATGGCCGGCATAAAACAGTAGTGGAATTCGTTTTATTATTTACTTTTTTACTTCCAGATTAATTTTTTTGTTTAGTAACTGTGGTCGCCAATCTCAAGAGTTAAGCATAATTATCCAAAAAAATCCAATCAAGTGGGGCCGCCATGGCGCCCGCAAATTGTGCCGCTGTACAATAGCCAACGTTCGCGACCAATAAATGTTTCAATAGCATACCCATCACGAAAAATACGTTACTGTACGCGTTTCTCCCACTAACATGTGGAAATTTGATTACAGCAAGGTTTTACTATATACCTTTTTATTTTATTTTGAAAACTCGGTAGCATCTTGGCGCAGCTTGCCGGCTACATGAGAGATTACATTTTAACGATCGGAAGTAGCATTTTCTTGGCTAGAGATAATCACCTTAATAGGGTAAATAGACGTGCCACCGCTAATGACGAATCGATACAGCCTTCCGTTTTCCCGCTTTGTTACGAAGATGAGACGACCTTTTTACTCATTCTTTTGTTTTTAGAACGAAGAGAAATTCTATTAGTTCAAAAGAGCTTTGTCTAAACTAATGGCAAAAATAGCAACAAAAAAGTGGTCTGGATATGAGATCCCGGTTAAAGATATCGCTAATTGTGGGAAATTCCTCGAGGTACCTAATGAGCTCCCCACTTAGTTTGTTTGTTCATGTTTCTTTTTTGTTATTAAGCGCTTTCAAGATGGGGTTTACGTAATCATGCGTAAATAAAAATTCCCTTTGATAGAAAAAAAAGATGTAGATCCCCTGACTTACAGAAAGAAAATATTTAAAAAAAGCTGTTAAAATCGGAGACGACGCAACAATCCGTTTGAGCCAATCAAACAGCTCCAAAAGTGCATCGTCACGGCGCTCAACGTCTTGTGCATCTGCTATCAGCGATGGCGCAGAGTGGATGCGCGTGATCCTGTCCTTTTTCTATACGTGATTACTTAACCCTGTGACAGAAGAACACTAAAGCTAAAGCAACTAATGGATGAAGAAAGGATAAACAATTAACACTGAGACAACACAACCACATCTTTCATGAAAGATGTGGTTGTGTTGTCCCAGTGTTAATTGTTTATTCTTTCTTCATCCATCACTTGAACCAACACGCACTTCTCCCAAGACAAAGCAACTAATGCCCCTGAATAAGAAAGGTAGCGACATCTTCTCCCTCCTCCTCTGACGCGCGCAACTTTTATCTTTATGTTATGATTTTTTACACCCGCGCGTCAACTGTAGCGCCGCCTGGATTGGGCCAAGATAGCAGACGGCATTCTTCAAAGGATGTCGCTACTTTTCCGTATAAAGGGGCTTCGAAAGCAACGAGTGCCTCGACGATTCGCTTTTACCGCCGCTTGATCGCCCCACTCATATCAGTCTGCGGCGGACTTAAAGTGAATTGGAATATAGAACCAACGAGGTAGAGGGCTTAGAGCGATAAACTGGCAGCTGAAAGTGACCCCCGCCCGGCAGCCACCATGTTGCACATTTTTGACCACTGGACACGTGACCTTATAGTTTTACGTCTAGAATTTAACGAAGTACCGAGCACAGATAATTGCGTATTGGTCTTTAATGACAGTACCGACGTGGTAAGTTATGTTTCGTTTGTTATAATTCAAAAATATGCTTTTACGACAAAAAATCGGGCAGCTTCGCGGTTCTTTATTTTGTGTTTTTATCGAGCTACGCACTTTTCTCTGTGGCTAGCAGTACTGAAAAATAGTTTATCTTGCATTTTACAGCGATCGCAACACAAATCTCGGCTCACTTTTGCGTAAAAACTTCTGGCTTTTACGCGATCAGGCATCTAGTGGGCAAAATTCTACAACCAGGGCTACCAGGGGGGGAGGGGGAGATGTAGAGTCACTTTTTGCTGGTGAGCCCTTCTTGCGCGTTCTATAGAATATATTCTAATTTTAACTGAGAGCCATTCAGCCAACCTGCCGCCGCGGATGGGATTTCGCAGCTTCCGGTGTAGCGTGTGATATAGCTCACTGCGTTTCTGTATCTTGATCATACGTGAAAGCTGCGTGAAAAGCCGCCAATGGACAGTAGGAAAACAAAGCGCTGAACGTCTCATCGTGGCATTGTAGGTGCACGGCACAAAGGGCATAATTCTTTTAGAGTTACACGGGGCGATTGTTATCGTATTGCGTCACGTCCTTATAATAACATTCGTTACAATGGAGTTGTGATGACGATGTAAAATAAAAATAAAAGTTATAATATTAAATCAATAAGTTGCTAAATGAGGGCGGTTCGTAATGTCAATAATAAGCGGAAAAAACAACACGATTGCTATCAAATCGAAATAAAATACGGATCGAGTTTAAAACACCAGGAAACAAGACACATTTTTGTGAGGGAAGCAAGGCAACCGAGAAATGCAATGCAAGGAAGTTAAGCCACAATGCAAAATGAAAAATACAAAATAGAAAAAAAAGCTGTCCCGGCCGTAATAGATCCAAATCAATATGGCCACGACGCCGGACGGCATCCCCCGGCTACGGAACCCAAAGAGCCGAAAGCGTTGAAGGGCCTGATTGGGTACACCGCTCACAACTCACGCTCGCTTGGTCTCCGTGACTAAAGATAGCAACATATATGTACAAACGAAAGAAGACATTGCGTAAACGTGCAAGAGGTTTGATAAAGTGGAAAGGCGCCGTGCGTGTTACTAGACCGGGGCAAGCGACGATGTTGATTGCTTCGCTTTTCTCACCAGCGTCTCTTATTACCTGCATGCAGGTTTTTTCCAAGGACATCCGCAGTCGCACATTCTTAAACAAAGCCGGTTAACTTTTGGAGCACATGAAGACATTCTCTACACTTGTTCTTCCAAGCTTCTATCCGGTGATCCTCGACAGGTGATCCTGTCGAGTTTGGTTTTGCAATTATGTTGCTTGATTTCTTCGTCACTCAGATTGTACGAAGACAGTGAAGCGTTCAAACGAAGCATCAAAGTAGCCTCGTTGGCGCTTTATGGTAGGGGTATTCGATCCTAAATGACCGTTGACATGGTAAGCAAGTGTTTTTGCTATTTGGCGTGCGTGTTTAATAACCGCTTGCTACTCGGGAACTAGATAGTACGTGCGCGTGAGTAATGGGCATTACCTAAACTCCGACAATGGCAAGAGTCTTGTAATGTTGGGCTTCATTTGATCGCTTTAATTATTTTATTTATTTTGCCTTCCCACTTAGTTAAACTGTAGCTTAGTAGTAGAGTATGCTAGGGGAGAGGATCTGGACATAAGTTTTAATTACTCTCGTCTCTAAAAGTCTACATAATTTGATGTTACACTGCGCTTCAACAGCGATTGTCAACACCAAGTTAGTCAAAATAAAAAAGACGTTGTATTTATTTCAGAAATACCAAACGGTGCTGATAAGTACTCCAGGAACAAAATGTTTCCTTGCCGCTACTATTGTGTCTACTGCTTTTGCGAGCGTGCACTTACGGAGGGCAACACAGCTGACACGCGATAGCAATTGCCGATTTTTTTTAAACGACGTCATCAAGAGCAAGTGATTTGCGAAATTTGTTTATTAATGTTTACCCAGGGTAATAAATTAATAGGTAAATGTAGGGCCGTTACTAACCTATGAGCACTACTCAAAACAGCACGGAAGTCGGGTCGCGCAGTTGTCATTTTTGCCGAACGATTAATGAATAAAAATGAGCTTTTTATATGTCGGCATGATCTTTCTTGATACAAGTTAACCGCTGCCTCTGAGGTAAAGAAGCGAAACAACGCAGTTCTTTTCAGCAGCGGCTAGAGTAATTATTTTCCGTATGAGGTCTTTGTGTGCCTGGCGTCGTGTCCTTCCGTGTGTTGTCATTCTCGTTTCATTCTGTGACGACAGGCGTGCCGAGGCATTCGAAAGACGCAAGATGCTCTAGTGGGGTCGTTCTGAGGAATTCGCGGCTTCTTCGAAGCTGTTCATTTTTGCTCGAGTTGGACGTTGCGGCTGTAAAAGCTCAAACAACTAAACAATAGCACGCGCGACACGATCTACAACCGAGCATTCTTGTTTGTCGTCTCCTCGTAAAGTGAGCGGATTCTTTTGCACTCCGACAACCAGGTCCGAGGTGTCTTTGGTAGCTTGAAACTACCAAAGACACACGACGCTTTGGATTTTATAGCATTATTTGCTTATTTCTTGTTGTTTTTTATTGTCATTATGGTACTTCGATTCTGAATGACCTGCACAAATGTTTCCTCGGAGCGGCGACCCTTTTTGGTTTGACGCGACATTTTTTTATGAATTTTGAATTTAAATCAGGTCCTTATTGTTGGGAGCTAACATACATTGTTTCTGTGGAAGCTTGGCTTCGTTTCGGCGGCTTTGATGGTACTCACGTTCTATAGCTGAATGATGTTTTATTTTTCTTTGTGTCTGATTTGAATGTATTCCTGTAAACATGGCTACTCTGGAATCTTTTGGGGAACACATTTTATTATAAAACTAACAAATACGTTGGCACACTACAAGGAATAAGCGTTACAAGCGAAAATGCTAACGCGAATCACGACGAATCACGAGCCACCAAAAAACACGAAGGAATATTAATACAAACGACAATGCTATAATACAGACACAAACTGATCTTTCAAAAGGATCTGCGTGCCTACAGACCTTTGCATCACTTATCACCTGGGCGACAAACGCTGAGTCACTGAGCTGTGGACGCATGAGCAGCGTCCAATATACCGCACAGCAGAGCAACAGCGCATCCTTAGAAGGTGCTTAGAAGGTATATACGTATAATTGTGTTACACAAAAAAGAAAGTGGATGGAAAGAAAAACACGATGTTTGGGTGGACGCCACGGATGCCCCTCTTTAAAGTCGCGTTGGTCGCGCGACCAGTAAATAACTCCGAAGGAAAAAGTACCTTGAATGGCGGCTGTACCTCTAATCAGCGCAGTCGTCAGCTCTGCAACCTGTGCTTCACCGGAATCTCCAGTTCTTCACGCCTTCACCTTCTCTTCCTATAGAGTACGGTCAATCCCCCTCCCGCAGCCGTGCCCATGGTCACCTAACTTTTGAGAATCCGCCAGATTGAGCAAAAGTATTCCTATTCTGTGACTGGCCGTCCCTCAATGAGGCGGGGCGCCAGTGTCCCCCGTCTTCCGTCGGCGCCGGGGACGTAGAACACCGTCGTTCGTCTCATTTCCGCTCCGGCGGCCCGATTTCTGTCCGAAATCGGTCCGAAAACCCTCTCCCCGGCGGGAACGCCGCCCGGCTCTATCGCCGGGACGGGGTAAAAAACGGCTGTGTGAAGCCTCCTGCCACACCCGACCGCCGCCGTCGCCATCGTTGCTCGCTGCTCACTAGGTTGCCTTGTTTTCCGCGGGTTTCCCCTGGTTCTCCCTACGAAGCTGATCACGAGGTATGAAAGTCCCTAGGTGCGTACCTTCGTGCTGCTCGCGTGGTTCGCGCGCCGTCGCGCACGCGCCGCAGCTCAGAGAGCGAAGAAACTGGTAGCGTAGCTCCCATTATCGATTGGTAGCGCGGGTCACTTCCTCGATTTTTAGTTCTTGCAGCCACCGCCTGGTGCCGTCGGGATATGAAAAAGGTCCATGAAACCCGACTGCAGCAACGCCACAATCTGATGGCGAAAATCAAACAGCGTCAAAAGCTCATCATGATGGCACTCGTCGTCTTAGTGCGTTTGATATCACCGGTAAAACTATTCACTCACAGTGAATGCTGCGTAAGCTTGCCCGTGCTATCTATACGTGATTGGTTTGATTGGTTTATTAGTGATTTTGCAAAAGCACGAGAACGACGAGCGCCATGTCGATGCACTTTCGGCGCTACTTGATTGGCTGCGGTCAATTTTGATTTGAAACAAATGTTAAACGTTAAGTGAATGTATTAGATTGTTTCAAGACAGAGATGAGGATACAATTTGACTGACGAAACATGACGTTCGCATATTGTAAAATCATCGACAATAATAACAATAAATGTAGAAGCGCACACTGACTTTTTTATTTTCGCGCTGTTACCTTCACACCACGATACATTTATGGAACAATATGGATGTCCATGTAAATGCGGTTAAATGTAAAGTAATCGTATGGATTTTGATTAAACGTTTCGTTCGAAGTGTGGATGGTGTATACGTTCAAAAGTGCAAGCTGTTATTTTCGTCTCGTCTTTATACTTCGAAACAAATGACGCTACGAGCCCAGTCATGCAATGTATATATTTTGTTTTTAAGTTGAAAGCCTTATATATCTCATCGTTCAGTCGACCTTTAATGGGCTTGAGCGGAAACACGTCGACGACACTAACCACCAGCGCAAATACGGCAAAAGTGCGTGAAAGATGCGTTCTTAGAAAGCGCGCTGTCTTCGGAGGTACGCTATCACCGGGACTACTGTCGACGCCACGATCCGAGTGAGCAAATGAAACGGCGCAAAAGTGCGTGGTCAGGGTGCGCGCTGTCTTAGGAGGTTCGCTATCATGTTTATATCGGCGCTTGGGATTTTGCCTTCAAGTCGTCTTAGGAATAACATAAGAGACCCCCTGACTTTTAAATCCCAGAGCTCTGTCGGGACATTGAATCTTTCGTTAAACATTCCCAAGGTCATTGCATATTACGCATCACAACCATCAGGAATCGAACGGGAGTTATTTTTTATGTTACAGCTTAATATGTTAACTAGACTTTCTGACATTTCCTTTTATATTTCATCCTGAGATATGCTTCAACTGCCGCTGAGTGGATGACGCAACGCATATGCGGAGCACCCCCCCCCCCCCCCACACACACATTACGGTCTTGGCATTTTGCCTCGATGGCCAGTTCGTCGTTAGAGTAACGCGATCTCCAACTGCTCCAGTTGCGCGACTGCTATAACTATCTAACGTTAGCTTCACGACACTTAAAATATAAAGACAGCAAAAATAAGCGTAAGAGGAAGGAAAAAATGTTCAAGAACTATTGAGATTCTTTCCATTCATGGTTCTAACATTACCTGCAGTTTTATCTTCGTCAAGATAACCTTGTAAATTAGCAATTATTGATGAACGAACGGTGTCTGAAAGAAAAAAAATAATGGTACAAACTTCCTTCTTTCTCTTTTTTTTTGCTTCTGATCCTAAAAGTAATTTCGATCACACCGCTGAAAAGTGAACTCACGAAAGAAAGTAAACGAGATCCAAATCCCATCTTTCACTTGAGCACGAACTTGTGCCCATGCGGCTGCGTGACATTCGTTGAGTTGGGCGTCTGTTTATCCAAGGCACGCCCTGTTTGTTTTTACAGCAGTTGGTCGAACAATGGCTGTTCATTGCCGATGCGTGGCAGGCTCGATCTTATGCCCGAAGAAGCCTTCTCAACTACACATTCTTTGTCCCTAGAATGGCAGCAAAATGAAGCCCGTCGTGAGAAACCTAGGAGGCGATTAGCGCTACTTCTAGTTTCCCTGGAAACGGATTAGGAAAGAGCTAATTTGGGAGATAGGGATTGATGGAAGAGAAAAAACTAAGGCCTAGGGAAGAAGACGCATCAGAAAGAGGTGGGACAAAAAAAATAAAAGAGGTGGGGAGGGGAATAATTAGAAATGTTGGAATAAGGCCTAGGAAAAAAGGCACACCAGAAAGGGGTGAAATTAGGTATGTGCAGTTAGAAAAAAAAACAGTAGTAAATAATTTTATCGAAATGCAACGCTATGAAAAGCAAAAAGTCACACGACATAAAAAATGGATGGTAGAAGATTAATTTGACAGGGAAAGCTCATAGGGAATAAGGAAAATTATCAAAACAAGAAAGGTGAAGGGGGTAATTTGGTGAAGAGGTTTAGCAGTAGTAAAAGAAGATAGAGAGGGAGTCTCTCGAAAACACGCAGCCCCTTGGGAAACAACAAGGCTAATAATAAGAAACCAGGAGAGGAAAAATAATAGTAATAATACATTGAGAAATCGGTGAGAAAAAATTCAGTTCGACTTGCATCTATGTTCGTTCCTTTATTCGTGGCCATCGACCGGGTTGAGTTTCGTTTGGGTTAAGTCTTTGCCGAGGTGGATTTTCTTCGGAATGACGCCTCCGGGCAGACACCAAAATCGGGGCTTTAGGGCACAAGTTGGTTTTGAGAGTTGACAATTCCTTATGACCAGGTCTTTTCTGCTGCTAAGTTTTCCCGCTCTCTTTTAGTGTATAATGTGTTACCAGCTGGTTGTTACTCAAGCTCGAAACAGAGTTTCTAAAACGAATTTACTTCATTACTGTTTAACTACTGTTTTGATTCATTTTACGTTTCACTGTACGCAAGCCTAAGTGAGCAGCGACAAACACTGCCTTTGTTTTCTTTTGCAGTATAGTAATTCTGAAACTCGCAAAACGGTTAAAACATTATCGGCTCGTATATTGAGGCAATCTTTGCTAATATTTTAAGTTGTTAGCAATACGTTACAAACACAAATAATTTAACAAAAAAGCTATAAAAAAGCTAAATGATAATAATATTTTGAAAAAACAGCACGAATTTTTGAGCGTGAAACACGTAGCGATTGAAAGGCTTCAGGAATCACTTCGCATTTGCGTCGGACTTTGTCGGAAAACTTTGACTGGAGTCAGAGGTTTTAAGAGAACAAATGCATTAGAGCACAAGCTGGGATATTTTCGTCTCGATCTGTCAGACTGTTGTTTTAAACGCTAACGTATCTTTCACTTTTTTCTGCAAGTATAAACTATACATTCCGCACATGGTAACACATATTTTACCCTCAGAAGTTTATTTGGCTAGTTGTTCAGAATTTCCTGAAGCCTGGTAAGTGAAGCAGGATAAGTGTGGCCGCGAAGCTTGATGCTGATTGGTTAACGGGAGAGGTAACGTGACCAGAGGGGTAGGCGAGGAGGAGCTCGACCCCTTATGCGCACTGAGGAAAAAGAGCTCGAGAGTATAGAAGGCTCTGGAAGATCGCTAGGTTTATCAGCCAGATTAGCGGTAGTATCGCTTCATTCTATGAACAACTATCAAGTGTACACATGCTATGCATTAAACTATCTGATGAAAAGCGCCATGTGAGTATCGCTAAACGTTTTCTGACGCTAGAACATTTCACGTATGCAACAATTGCCTAGCAATTTTCTATACACTTTTAGGGTATTAAGCTATACAGGGATCTACAGGCGTACGAAACTTTGTATCAATAAACCAATGAACAAGTGCATTGAATCTTTTGACAAGGGTGCCTTTAGGGGTGCATTTATGATTGTCAATTTTCAGGAGTGTGGGTTTTAGGACAAAATTTAAAACTAAAAACTTTAGTTTTTTTTGTTGTTTTCTATGCACGGAGAAGAAAACGGCAAAAGCCGTCTGGTTGAAGCGGCTGCTCACTGAACATACCAAGCACTCCTATCTGGTAAATACAATTTCGGACGTTAATCTCAAAAAAGTTGTTATGTTTTGTTTTATGCTGTGCTATTTTTCGAGTAGCAGCGTCCACATGGCGGTTTTTACCGTTTCCTTTCTTATGCTCTGGAAGGTGCATTAGAGAAAATGAGTTTTCAGACTTACATTATTTCCCCTAAATCCCGCACTCGTAAAACTTTAGTATAACAATTGCGCTACCTACGTCATAGCCTCCTTTATACTGATAATGCCTGCCCAATGGCTGGCTTCCTCATGCTTCGTCGTCGTTGCGCCTGCTTCACATGTTTGCTACTGAAGCGCCAAAACCCCATACAAAAATGCAGACGACGCTTCTCCACTGCCCGCTGCTACAGTCTACTGTGACGCCATTTGTGAATTGAATACACTCGCAGCACCGTGCTACATAGCTAGCGCAGGGCACCGTCGGTATAGTTTTCATATATACAAAGAAGTCATAACCTTTCTTTTAGCTTTCACTTCTTGGTTTTGTTTCTATGCTGAAATGTTACCAGACCTCTGGTGCTTGTCATAGCGACAACAGTAATAGTCAATCCAAATTAAAAAGGAGACAGACAGGCTGGCGGACTTTCACGACGTTGCAACAGCAACTACTTAGCGCTTTTATTGCTCTGGAGCAGAGCCGGAAAACATACGGCCCGCGTACCGCATGCGGCAGTCAAGTGATTTTTCTCAGGACCGCGAACGAGCCTTCGCTGACTGAAAACCTGCGCACCTGTAGGCAACGCTCTGACCAGGGATCTTAAAATACATTTTAAATTTTTTAGCCCACAGTTGTTTGATGTTTTTGACCGATTTCTTCTGGTCCGCACTGTTTTTCATGGATGCAGTTCTAGAGCTTTAACGATTTCTTAGATGGCGGCCATTGTTGAAGATCTTCTTCAGATCATGCTTGCCAGTCACTGATGCAGAGTGGTTTGTGAAAATTGGCCTGAAATACTTAGTACACAGAATTCGCTGGAAATCTTTGTAATGGTTGACATCTTTATCTGCCTTTGTGCATTTCAGAGCCCCATGGTGCACAAGTGCATCTACCTCAGTCTCAACAGCTGCATGCAAAGGCTTTTTAAGCATATTTCGTTTTTCAGTAAAACCTCTTCGAAGTTCTTCAGCGCATACAGCACCCTCACTAGCTTCTCCGATGGATAGTATCGTCCTCCCCTGTCCTGGTGCCTGATGAGGGAATCAGTGTGAGCCGTAGAAGCCTGCTTAATGACCAGTAGGAAGCAGTCACTGCAGAAACGACAGCCCCGGCACCTTCTTTCGCGAGTCCGAGTTCCACATAGGCACACAACAGTAAGGCATGATGCGACTTAGTATGCAGCACCAGGAGTCGGGGTTAAGTACAAGGTGCCGAAGTGCCCACGATCAATAAATGGAATGAAATGACTGCGCGTGTAGGTGTGGCGTCACGATGTGCGTGCCAGGAGCCGCAGACAGCCTCGTGCTATTGAGCTATGCCGGCTATGGCTAAGCGCTCTGCGAGTCAAACGACGACCGAAAGAAGTTACTCGTGTCACAAAAACATTACGTGATCACGTGACCTATTTGATCACGTAAGGTCACGTTACCGCGTAACCTAACATGGAAAACTTACGTTATCATATGGCTTAACGTGATAACGTAGCTTACGCTAGCTACAGTGAACTGTAGTAGCAGACAGCAGACAAGCGTCGTCTGCTTTTTTCTGCGCTGGGGTTTTGGCGCCCCTGGTAGCAAATATGTGAAGTAGGCGCGGCTTTTGACTGACAAAGAAACCATTGGGCGGGCATTTTCAGTATAGAGGAGGCTATGCCTAAATACATCTTTGTGAAAAGTTTAAATACACTCAGTTCGTTGATTACTTCATACGATTTTTTGTTTTACGCTCGGGTAGCGCTCGGAAATATGTTGTAGTTTTACTTTATAGCGTTTCGCGAACGTTTCAGAAGAAAACTGCGAATATCTTAAGTAACAAGAAATATATTTCACGGTGATTTTAATGGCCTCGTTTGGAATTCCGAACACCACGTCGTGGGCATGCATAACGAAAGAATTACGATACAAAATGAGACAAAGACACCAACAGAAATAAGAGGCAAGAGAATAAATGTGCATAAATAGCCATCACTAGGCCCAGTTGCTCGAGGAATTGGCGAAATCAAGTTCAGACTGCTACACTCATGCCACGGCAGCAACCTCTGAAATGTCAAAAGAGGCTCACAAATATAGCTGTGGTGTTTCTTAGGCGGAGCACGTCTCAGTCCGATTTTGGGGTTGTTGCGAACATTAAAGTATCTCTGACGTTCTTGGCTTCTCGAAGTGTTCACTTAAAAGCTCTATAAAGAATTGAAAATGGTGCATCGATCGGTACATCTTGAAACTCGGAGCACAAAAAGACATTCACCTCAACAAATGTCTTATTGAACATACATGAGGACACAGAGGCTAGATATTATACGCAGAAACCAGTCGGTGTAACGTAATGTTTTGTTTTAAGAAATACATTTCTATTTTTAAACACTATTGGCTTAGATAGAGGGAAAAAATAGTAACACGACTGAGCTTGGCTTAAGATGCGAAATATTTGGGCATGAGAAGGCGACACAAAACGCCGATATCTACTAATATAGAGCGTCACGTTGTTTAGAAACAAGTCTGTGTTTGTCCACACCAGGTGTCGGTACTGTGCACAAAGCAAATTCGCACGAAGTGAAGCGTCTTGGCATACGCTGTGCTGACAAACAGCGCCACCCTAGTGGCGTGATGTCAGAGCCGCTTGTTTGTGTATATTTTACCGCAAAAGGACATAGCCCACGGGACACACGAAGGGTTGCGGGAAAGGGGCACATCAAAAATCAGGTCACACCGACGGGTAGCCTGATAATGTTTGTGTTACTTCGTACGCAAAGATAATCCTGCCAAGCGGTGCCGACTGAATGTTCCAGAACATCGTGATATGTGATTGCGTCGCTTCAAGAGTAGACTGGGGAGTGAGGATACAAATACAAGCTGAGGACTTAGGTGACGAGTACGAGAACAAAAAGAGAGAGAAAGAGGAAGACACGGAGTGGTCACGTGATAGGGGATTTCTTCCCGCTTCGGTGCGCCCAGGCAACACCACCTAGTATACAAAGTCGGAGCGCTCGGACAGATGACGTCGAACTACGTCAAAGCAGAGAGTCCAAGGCTCAAAATGCCTGAGACGTCGGCTTCAACGGCACACCAATGCCGTTGAAATGCTGCGTTCCTCGGTGCCGAGGTAATTACACCGGAGGCCCGAGGGTGACAGTCTTCAGACTCCCGAACTAGAATGATCTTCGTGATGTTTGCTTACGAGTGATCCCGCGGGACAACCTCGCCGTTTTGAGCCACCAACTGTAAGAACTTGCCCATTTTTTGAAGTCATTGTTTTTTTTCTTTTAAAACGCAAATGAACTATAAATGTAGTCACAAAAGAGCAGAAGTAAAAGTTTGAGTGGCTTCGCGAAGATTTTAACGTTCCGAGATTCGAGAAGCTTGTCAAGTTTCGTCCTTACCGAAACCAACGGACGGAACGTCCTTTTCTTTGTGGGCACGATTCCTCTCCTTTGGCGCACGGTTATGACCTTTCGCCGATTTTTCAAAGGTTGTCGAGTTCGTTAAATGACTGAAGCACACTACTTTCACTCGTTCGTTCATCCCATAGCCTCTTCGTTCGCGTCCCGTTCCTTACATGAAGGCGCTTTTATTTTATTTTTGTGCTAGCTTCACTTCACGGACGCTCAAGTGATTCGGGAAAATTCCCACTTTCAGGATGTTACCTGGTGCTCCTCCGTTGTGGAGTAGTTCCGCCGAAGTCCTCAGGGTGCCCGATCTACTTGTCAGCTGTTTACACCACCAGAGAAGACCCAAACTCAAAGAGGAAGTGAATGGATGCCGCTGCTGTTCATGACGCGGTTGCAAAATCGTTTGGTTGTGCATATATCCGATTTAGTTGTGCCTATGTGCTTGTCTGTGATTTAACTTGCTTGCTTGTGGAATAGACGGAATGGATACCTGAGAGTAAAGCTAAAGTAAATGTGAGAAATACCTATTTATTACTCCAGCTGTGAGGTTTACTCTAATATGCGATATCTAAGTTTACATATAATCTTTTTTTCTATTATTAGCATTGTTTTTAGTTTCACTTTCGAAACAAATTCAAAATCTTATCTAGCATTAAAGCTGACGCACACCAAGTATTTGAGTGCAAAATTTGACAGTTTTTGTCATCGATATGATAAATATCTGACTTACAACTTCACTTAATTTTTTTTTCAATTTATATTTGTTGTACTTTGCTTCTCCAACACATAAACAGTATTGAGAAACATTAACGGTATTGAAGCCTGCAAAGTTCAAAAACTGTCTAACTAGTGCCAGTATATCGCAGGTGTCAAGTGCAGTTGTAACATCGATAGTATATTTTGGCTGTTGAGCATGTTTGATGAAGCAGACGTATTCCTGCGAAAGTTTGTGTCACGGTTCAAAAGCGCCTATTTACTCACATACTTTTCTTAAAAATAAGTCTACTGAAACTCGGAAATTAAAATATTTAAAAATAAAATTACAGTCTTTCGTAGGCAACACGTTTGAACAACCTTAAGTTTTGTTGAATTTCATTTTCTCCTACTAGAAAGCTAAAGACCAGAGTGAGCATCTGAGTACTACTAGTGAGTTTTAGTATTGCGTATACAAGCAAACGCAAGCGCTCTGAGCTTGCGTTAGCGTTGCGTTCTTCACGATGCGCATGCGCGAAGTCTCCATGCGCCAATCCAAGGCCGCAGTTTGGGCTCCGTGCAAGCGCAGTGTGGAACACGCAACGCTAACGCAAACGCACAGGGCTTGCGTCCGCTTGTATATGCAATACAAAAACTCACTATTGTTAGTCGCCACTAAGTCCACGAACATATACGCAGTCCGTAGGTCAGGTGGTGGAAGTTTATTTTTATCATTTATTAGTTTTGTGGCCCATTGAATCTGCATGTGATGAAGGTGGTTTAATGGCATCATTTAGCTGAGTTAGAGACGAGTTTGTTTATTTTTTTTACCATTATAAAATTTATTTTTCTTCTGCTTTTTTTAATTTCATGATAAACTAGGTCCACCTTTTTGAAGCGGGAGTTACGCCATATTACAGCTTAAACTAACTACTTTTATCTGTCTCGAAAAGTCCTGATCTCCAAATTTTCGTGATGCATTCTTTCTGAATAATTATGAATGACAACAATAATCATGCATAGTAATATTACTTTGTGCCGTTAAAGGCCGACGACCAGACACGAGATTCTGCAAGGCAGAAGATCCTCCTCACCATAGGGGAGGAGGAAACAGGCAATGGTGGACAGGGTAGAAGGGGGAGAGGAAAATGCGGGGGAAAAGTGGAAAGCGCGAACTGGTCGTCGGTCTTTAAGCATATTTGTGTTGTAATATTCGTTTATAGCTGGCATTTGATCCAATAAAACTAAATTCTTACTATGGTACGTCGCTCAAACGATGGTTCGTCCAGCCTGAAAGTCGTCCTCGTCGCCGTATCCCGAGGCGCTCGATCGCCTTCTGCTCAGTAAAATATGTTTTCGGGTCCAATTGTTGTTTATAGATTGACTTTTAGCTCACTACGCGAATATTAGGCCCACTAAAACTCGTTCATACGGCGGAAAATCCACGCGTAATTCGCTCACTTTCATGCTGTATCGCGGCGTACGACGGCCAACGCCCGTGACATCAGAGGAGGAGCACAACTGCCTTGTCTTCTAGGCGGTGTTGGCCCAGGCGGTTCGGAAAGAAGGTCGAGAGCGCGCTGTTGGTAGAAGTTTGTCGGTTAACGGGAAGGCGATCTCGAAACAAAGCGTGATGAATGCGGGGATTGAATATTTGGCTTCTGGACATTGGCTTTGCCTTTGACTTTCTTTATTTCCGTGTTAGAACGAGAAGAGAAATAACGAGACACATTGCGAAAGGGTGAACAGAGGAGAGGGGGGGGGGGGGCAAATGAAAGTCAGACGTTTCCGGCTGTGACAATTCCGAAATGAGTGCTCGCAGACAAGTAGGTCAAATTGTTGGCCGAGGGCCCCTTTGTATGCGCCCATAGTGTTACCACGAAAAATAAAACTATAAGGTAGGATTGTTTCGTTAAATGAATAGGATAATACGGAACGCTATGCGGAGCGAGAGTTCGTCTGCTTCCTGTACAGGGGTTGCGATGATGTCAAAACGTTGAGCTCTTATTGCATGATTGAAAAACAAAAATAGTGGGTAGACCTCAATGCATCTAGCATGGAAGTCTACTCACTATCCTTTCAATTAAAGCAAACTAGGACTCGACGTTGTTCACACGTCAGCACAACCCCTGCGCAAAAGCAGACGACATTGCTCTCCGCATTCACATCGATTTTCTTTTCACTTGAAATTATTTTCTTAAAAAAAAACGTTAATTGCTTTGGGGAAGAAATTGCTCGAAAGTCAAAATACTAAAAACTGATTTGACAAGGTCATCACTTTAGTATTTGATTAACTGCTACTTATTTACACACTTAACTTTTTTTAATATTGTGACGAAGACGACGACAATGCTGGGTCAGGGGCGACTGCGCGCAAGGCTTCGCGCGCATGGCCAAGCTTCCATAACATTTTTATATTTATTCAGTGAATACGTTTTTGTCTGTTGCTGCTGGCCGCACATCATCGTAACATTTGGTAGTGGTACCGGGTACATCATCTTTTGTTCGTAGTCGTCTTCTCTACGGTTCTTTATGTTACATTTCTGCCTAAGTAATGCTGGGTAAGATACATAATCCAAAGAACGCATTATGGAAGGAACATGGTGGCTTTTTTACAGATGGCTTCTCGAGCGAACACCACGAGTCTCCCCCCCCCCCCCCTCCCTTCCCCGAGTTTGTTGATGATGATGATATGGCCTCACAGATATATACAGCCTTTACACCCCCTCCCCCCCCTAAATGTCTGAACGCTGAGAAGGTCGTCGTTGTCTGGTTGAGCTTCTAAAAATCGGCACCGGTGTGGTGGTCCCTTGGTCATCTGCTGCACTTGAACGTGTTCCAGGTGTACGACCTGTCGCAGGCTGGCCCGTTGGCGAGGGAACTCGTGTCCGTAGCTGGTCAGCATACCGCCGATGCTCTCCTTGTGAAGTATCCACCGTTGCCATCCGGACACCCTCGGACGACCGGATCACTCCAGGAACCCGCCGATCTCCTCCGCCAAAATTGCCTAACCACACGGTCCTGCCTGCGATTAAAGGACGACTGCTTCTATTGGACGGGCTTGAGCGCGAGTGATCTGGAAGACAGCAGTCAATCCGAGACCGAATGCGGTAGCCGGGTAACAGCTCGGATGGATACTTCCTATCTTTTGTGGAGGTCCTCCGGTAGCGGAAGATGAAATCTGTCGAGCTTCGTTCTAAGAATACCAGGCAATACTTTGCGAATGCCCTTCTTAACTGTGCGCACCGCTCGCTCGGCTAATCCGTTTGACTGCGGATGGTATGGAGCCGTAGTTAGGTGCTGTAGGTTGCTGTCTTGCGAAAACTCTTTACAAACAGCGCTGGTAAACTGTGGCCCATTATCAGACACCAACGCTCTTGGCAGCCCAAACCGCGAAAAAATAACGCGCAGTGCTTCCACTGTGGTCTCGGCCGATGCCGTCTTCATCGGTACCGCCTCTATCCACCTGGTGTTTGAGTCGACCTTCCACACTTGAAGCAAGTAGTCCGCCGGTGTGTGCAGTCTTGTGACAAGTAGAACTCATTACCGCACCTTCCGCAGGTCCTCAGCCATTACCGGTTTTGTTTCCAGGTTTCGGCCAGGTTTTCGGGTAGCGACCCGACTGAACAAGGTGAGTGCCCTCTTCCACGCTAGCCTCCTGCTGCTCATACGTTGTGAGCTTTCTGCAGCCTTCTCGGATGCAATAGCGAAATCTTCAGCCTCTTCAAAGGTGAGTGTCCATCTGGTGAGCAGATGTCTGCGTACATCGTCATCACAAAGCCCACACACCAGACAATTTCGTGGCATGCGGTGAAGCGACTCACCAAAATTGCGGTCTTCGGCCAGTCTACGCACCTCCGTTGCGAATGCTTGTACGGGTTCTTCGTCCCCTTGGCATCGCATGAAGAAGTTGTAACTTGCTGTGATTTCGTTTACTTGCGGGGCATAGTACTCTTCCAGATTCTTTACGACGAATTCGTAGCTTAGCTCGTTAACCTTCTTGGGGTGACAACGGCCTGGAAGCACCTTCACCACGTTGTCGCTGAGAGCAGCCATCAATAATGCACGCCGTTGCGGTTTCTCGTTGCTGTGGCCTTCGAAGTAGGCCTCCAGCCGTAACTTGTCAAGTGTTCCATGAGCCCATTGCCTCGTCAAACTGCGGTGGACGCGCCGTCATGGCTGGAACTGCGAAAGATTGCAGGGTTGCTGTAGCGGCGTTGATCGTGCCGATCAGCGCCGCTACATAACTCCCTCGTCCAGAGAGGAAGTCGCTTCTGCGAACTCTTGGATGAGGATGTGGGGTTGTTTGTTTAGGCCAGGGCGTCTCGTTCACTTGGACACATGGTGTTTGAGGTTGCTCGATGAAGGCCGATCTGAGACTGTCCGTCGGAACCATTTCGTCTCGTCCATAAACCTTGGTGGTGAAAGTTTTCTCATTCCTCGCGAGTAAAATATGTGGACCAGGATATGGTGGCTGGATTCGTCGAAACGAATCTGTTTTGACAAGAACGTGCATGGTCTCACGACGGTCTTTGATGAGGAAAGGTTTAATGGTCATTTCGGAAAGAGTGGGTACTCACCGAATGTCTTTGGAGATCTTCTCCAGCCTTTCGACATGTCTCTCCGTCTTGGGAAGCGCTTTTGCAGCGGCTCGAGGGGTTGCGAACTCGGCGGGCCGGAGGGGCGAAGCGCAACATACCAGCTGGTATGCGGAACAGAGCGAGGTGTTCTTGGATGGCCGCACGAACGCCAAAACGTCAATCGGGAGAATCTCCAACAAGTAAGTGGGATCTTCGTCTGCCATTAGTAAGGCCTTCAGTTGGCGGTGAAATCTTTCGACAAGACCATTGGCTTCATATATAAAAAAAATGCACGAGGATATTGCAATTATTTAATAAAAACTGAGAAGACCGCTCCTGCAGAAGCATGCTTTACCGCAGCATTACCCTTATTGAGGGGAAGCCTACATAGGAGACCATTGGCTTCTCGCGTTGACGCCATGCTCTAATATAATAATAAATTCTTATTTTGGCTTGACCATAACAATCTATTTCAATCGTAAACTTTGAATTACCTTGTGAATTGTTTTTTAACAATACCATGAAAGGACAGCGTTCGTAAACTGATTCAAGAGCGCGTGAAAAACAGGGCTGTTCATCCACTCATTTGTTCATTAAGTGCACACTTAATTAAATATATTCTAATGACAAAATCAAACTCGGGAATTGTTTTACGCACCAAAATAAGTAAGGCAAACATCTTTTTGATTTTCGGTAAATATAAATTTGATTTTTTTTTATATAGCAGGACTTCAGTAAACAATCTAGGCGTGTATACATATATGCATAATATACGATATGTGCATATCTAATTGTTTAAAGCAGATTCAATACACGAATATTTTACAGCGTAAAGTGAACCTGGGTTTAATCTTCGTGTTTTACTGAACCACCGTAAAGAAACTGTCTTGTAAATTACGTTTGACTGTTAATAATATATGTTTGTTTTGTTTTGTATTGCTCAGATAGGTCAGTTATTCTTCTGGACCATCCCTCATCCTCATTTAGAGCTCAGGGGGTTGGGGGACATTAAAGAATCGTTGAATTTAGTGCGAAACGGGAGTCTGGCGAAACGAGATATGTTAAAGAGCAATATCTATTCCAATTCAGCTGAAGATAAACATAAAATTAGCAACGCGCAACAAGCGGCAATAAATGTAAGTAGTCATCAAGTTTGCATAGAATACTACACTTCCCAATTCAGCGAGCTCTTCTGCATTTTATTGATTTAGCTTTTGTTCTTGCACGGCTCTTTACAATGTTCAAAAATAACATGCATGAGACGCGTTAAGGTTGGATAGTAGTGCTAAAAATATAAAAAACAGACATTTTCCTAAAAGGGATCGATATGTGAGTGTTATTTATGTGTAACTAAACATCATTCTCAAAAGTTTCCAGTGTAAAAAGTTAACTAGGCGACGACATTGCAACACTTTTGATAAAAAGAAAGTTTATGACGTCGCGATATGTTCTTAACTTTTACTATGTGTCTGCGTATTGGCAGGTATCGGTTTTCGTGTACGCAGATTTAGGGTCTGGGATTTTTATTTCAGGTTTACACAGGTAGTAATGAGAACGAGGAATCAAATATCTTGGGTGTCCGCTGTGAAATTCGACTTTAAATTTGTTACATTTGTATAAAGAGCATTCGCGGTAACACAAAGAACAAGCATGACAAGAAAAATGAAATTGCGCGGCGAAATATTTTGTTCAACGCTTTCAAACAATAAAAATATGTCACGTGCAAAAGTAGAAAATAACATCTTCGAAAGTAATTGGAATTTATGCTTCTTCGGTAGGACCCTTAAAAATGGGAAAAATGCACAGTGCGAACGTCACAAACTTAACACAAATATAGAATATATGCAAATAATATCGTTCTCGTACAAGTTTAGCTTGCTCTATTTTTATTTTTTTACTTTGAACTGCTTTGAAATCTATATATATGAACAGCATATTTGACCAGGTTCAGTTGGTTTTAGTCGGCGGGAGCAGAGCCGAGTAACCCCAATTGTAACCACTTTGCTAGCATTATTTTATGTTGTATGATATTGTGCGAATATGTAAAATAGAGTTTAACAATAACCGCATTGATTCTTGAAATCGCTTTTTTGTACCAAGTTTATATTTTAATGTTACATCTTTTTCAGAAAAAAACTTTGTTCTGTGACGTCACTTGATTTTAAATTTCACGTTTTCGCTCTTGTTTCACCCTCAAACTTTGACTGAAATTTATAAAAGTGATAGCCCCGCCACCTGTTCCGACACATTTTAACTCTGGAGGGCATAGAAAATGTAAGGATCTTGATTTTGCATGTACGGTTTCTATTTATTCTCCTTAGTTCTTATGTTTCAAAAATTTGATATTAGTTGTTTTTCTAAGTTGCACCTTGCTTTTCCGGTGACTTTAAGATGGCGGAGCGAACAACTGTAGCGTGGAAACTGAACTCAGGATAAACAAAGGACGGAAACGAAAATCTAGAATAGCGTGAGATACAAATGTAATTTTGAGTCGCGTCCTATTGTGTTCTATCTTAGAGTAAACGTGATTTGAATAGCTGATACTTTACAACTTCAAATGAGTCGTCGCTAACATTCACCCATTCCTACGTTTAAGCGTGCTACTGTTATTCCGCTACGAAGAGTAAACAAGATTACTGAAAGATAGTGCAATTCACACTCTAAGAAATGTCTGCGCGTCTACTTACCCGTAAGACACTCGAAGAGTCAATCTCTGCGATCAACGAAATCAGCTCAGCGAACGATGAGGCGGAACATCTGTTTAGACCTCAAATTAAGTCCGCACTGTGGCATTACGCAACGCAAGCATGACGCTTTGCATTGCGTATTGCCACAGCACCAACTTCAGAGAGAATCGACCCTTTTAATGCGAATAGCATTCTTTGGATACTTCACGCACTTTTCGTCTATGTATCTATCTATCTATCTATCTATCTATCTATCTATGTATCTATCTGGCTATCTAACCTCTTACGCCGCGGGTCGATAAATAAATAAAAAAGACCGGCGCCGGCTGGGATTCGAACCGTTGACCCTTTGATCAGCAGGCAGACGCGCTAACCACAGAGCTATGAAGGCAGTCATTCACCGCACTCTAAACATTTGTTTATATCTTTACCATAGGACGCGCTTTGCAGCGCTGTCACAGCTACCGGTGCGCGCGCGTTCCATGCACGAGGGCTAGCTCACCCTCTCCCCGCGCTCACCCTCTCCCTCTAGCTCACCCTCTCCCGCGCTCGGGAGACCTCTAGCTCAGCCTCACGAGAGCGGAATGAGCCCTCGTGCATGGAACGCGCGCGCACCGGTAGCTGTGACAGCGCTGTAAGCGCGTCCTATGGTAAAGATATAAACAACCGTTTAGAGTACCGTTGGTTGAGACTAGCTGAGACGCCAGAAAGTCTGGTCGGTACCATTTTGAGTGTTTGTGCGTATGGCGCGTGCTTTGCTCACCTTCCTAAGTGACACAAACGCACGTGCTGGGCTGCGGAGATCGTGCGCAGGGCTGTGAAAGTGTCAGCAAATTTAGAATCGCCTCAGAGTGGGCTGGCGTATCTAGAGTGTGCCGGCCACCTGACGAACGCGCATAACTCCGCACCGTTTGATGCTATTCGCATTAACGTAGATAATCATTCCCAAAGGATGGGTTCTGCTGATTTTTTATCCTAAGACCGGAACTGTGCAATTCCAGCAAGAGGTTGCAGACTACAACATCCAACATGTAGGAATCAAATAAGTTTACTTTGCATGATGCGTGGATTTAATTTAAATTTGGGGTCTAGACAATATCACCTGACTTCCAGTTTCAAAATCATCATTTGACAAACAAACAGAGAACTTTTACGAACTCATTTTGTACGCTTAACACACTGTATAAGTTCTTGAACCTCCTCGGCGTGCTGCTGTGTTTCCGAAGTTTTATTGTGCCCTATCTAAACTACATTTATTCGAGGTTGATTGGCATGATAATCCACTGGGCCTACAATGATTTTAAGTAGCCTACTATTCCCTGCAAGTTATATTTGAGGGCGTCATTTGGTAGGACAGGAATGAAGCCAGATTGGTTTTCTTGTAGCGCCCAGCAGAATCCCCAGTGTCCGGATTGCGCAAGATCGCGAAAGCATTTTACAGTCGAAGATTTACTGCGCACTGGCACTTGTAACATAGACACCTCATCGCTTCATTCCTGAAACTAACTAGGCCTGTGAATTGGGTGGCTATTTTATAAATAATAAATTCATCAGGAAAACAAAAAAAACAAGTTTTCTCTTACAAATTAGGCGGTGTTCACATCTGGGAGCCTTTTTTCTTTCAGATATCTCATGTCGGTGATTCCACGGAAATCATGACCTCAACTCCACCTGGAAATAAGATACCATCAATATCAAGTTAGGGGCACATTAAGGGTCATTCAAGTTGACACTAATGCTCGAAAGTCTGTCACTTGAAATTGGAGAATAAAGTTCCCAAAGAAACGAGAGTTTGGTAGTCAAATGGCGGTACTGGGGAGAAGAAACAACATGGGTAGCATAAATAAAGTCTCGAAAAGAAGAAAAAAAAATGCAGGAGTAAAAATAAAAAGAAGTGGAAATGGATATCCCTGCGGAGGGCGTAAAGACGCCATCAAAACAGACCGCCAAGGTCGACCGATCCAAACAAGACAAAACGTCTTCTGTTTTGAGCTACATAAATTGGGATCAATTTATGCGTCCCCAAAGAACCCGTCTAGCGTACCCAAAGGAATTGCTTTTCTTCGACATTTTTTCTGATACGTATCTTTTTTTATAACTGATTTATATATTCGCCCTCAAATCGATTAGAAAAAGGTTTTTGTTGTAATGCGTTTTTTTTTCACTGCTCAAAGCAGGGTTCGATTGTCTGTCAATTGCTTCCATTCGCAGCTTCCATACTTACTCCACTTCGTATTTATGTTTTAATAAATTGAGCTCGCCCCCAACAGACAATAAGAACTATAGTTGGAGAATGCTTGCATAATGTACCAGCTGAAAGCTTCTTTCCAACGTTAGTAAACCGGCGTCGACACGGAGTTGTCGTCTTTCGACCGAAGACACCTCTTTGCTTTAAGTATTCAGGAATCCGCCGTGGCTGGCGCTTCACAGGTTCTGCGAAGCAACATATCTAAGTTCACGTCCCACAGTGTACAAATTGTCAATGATTCATCGCATATCATAGAACACTACTTAGCTTATGTAATGTATCACGCAGAACAACTGGCGGATAAGTTTGAGATGTGCTGATCCTGCTTGAGCGATACACTCGCACAATTAAAAAGACTAAAAACAAATTTAACATGCAAAAAACCTGATGGCTGCGTTTCAAAAAAAAAGAATTTAAGACACAAAAAACGTTGCTTCTATCTCTCAATTATCTTTTTGCGTCTCAGAGGTTTATAACTTACACAACAATACTACATGTCGACATCACAAGTTCTCGTTTTTTCAGTTTTACTTTGAAGGATAATTTCAAAAGCTAAGAAAAGATGAGATCTGTTGACAAACTCTGCTAGACTGTGCTCCAATAGGGAAGCCTTACGAGCGTTGACAGTTTTCTTAGCCGCTTGATGTGAAGTCTTTACATATACGACACAAATGTCACTAGTTAACTCATGTCCTAACGAACGGGCATTCTAAAACGGAGGGTTGGGAGGGTTGGCTATGTATACTTATACTTCACAGCTTGTGCTATGTAAATGATAAGATAGGGCATTTGCTCAGTGATATGTCTGCTAAGAGCGGCGCAAACTGGAGCACGTATTTTTATTTATAACGTTCAGCGCTCAACAATTATGCACCGGGCTAGAGCTCGTGCTTTATAATTTTCTATTGAGAGGCTCGACGCCCGAGAGTATGCCATTACAACTACGACGTAACGGATACCACATTCAAGTCGGCGACAACGATTCAACGTTTGACTAAAGACGCGCAGTTTTATAAACTTTTGTAGAGCTGGGGCACATAAATCACAACCACCTGTCAAAAGCTGCGTCGGTTTTGCAATAAATAAAGTAGGCCTTAAAAAACTGAAGCTATTTTTTTTCGGTGATCAGCGTTGATTGACAGTTCGGTTAATAAAAATCAAGGTATTTATTGCTGTAGTGAATGGTTTCGTTTTTGACAACTAACGTTTTGCTCGCGATCAAATCTGAAACTTATGTAAAAAGCTATAGTGACCGGAAATGTTTTCCTATCAGCCATTTCATCCGAAACAAGAATAGTGATGGTCCGGTAGCCTGAAGACGCTATATCGTTAATATGAACGTCGGTTGTCGTTGTGGTGCGCTCTTAGATGTCATTTTTGTGGTCGTCCTACGAACTGCTTTTTTTACAAACTAAAACACATAATAAAAACACTCCCTCCGGAACTCCAACAAACCACAAGACTGCCACGATCGCTGAACCTCAAACTTTCTTCACGCTGAAGTGGCATTCAGGCGACTTCGGAAATAATCTCCTAGGCCCGCCTTCACATCCAGGATGAAGTAAGGTGCGCTTTTGCCAAGACAAAACCGCAAAGACGACGACAAACACCATTGTCGAGCGTCGCCCCAACGTCCATCACTCCGATAAGGAACGGACGAATCACGCATCGATTCAACGAACCGCTCACAACGACATCATGCTCGTGATCCACCACGTACAAAAATGCATTGCGAGAACCATCTGCCTGTATCGTCGTTTAATTTTTTTTGTACAGGATTGTTTACTCAATGCGCATGCGTTTTAAATATTGACTTCGCTTCAAGCTCAACTGTGCTTCCAGTCTGTGCATAATAAGCCTGGTGTCGGTCGCCAGCGTGAACAGTAAACAGCTCGGAAAGCATTAGAGGGCTGTTTTCGATCCCAAGAGAGTCACGTTTCTACGTTCGATTGTTGGAGAAGGAAACTTTTCAAAAGGATTGCTGCAGATTTTTTTTTTGGCGTTAGATTGTGGGCTGGGATTTGAAAGTCGTTTTTGAAATCGGGGTTTGGCTTACTTCGACGGCACGTTCTCGGAGCGTTTTGAATTTCTTTACGTTTGTGCTTTAAATGTTCCGACGCAGACGTACAAAACTAAAGGGCACCACGCCGGGATTTTGTGAGAAGTCTTCGAACGCTACAGCTGCTGTCAATTGCACTTGATGTTCCCAATCTGTGGGATGGACTTTGTTTCTGCGCTTTCCTTGAGGGATGTTTGTGGAGCATGAGGTTCTTGAACGACGTGCTCGGACGAGTTCTGTTCAAGACTCAGGCCCTTTAGGAACATACTTTTTTTCATTTGTGCTGATTGGGCGTGGTTGCCGACCGAGGGACCGGTCGATATATACATTTTACGCGTGCGAAATAGACGAAGGGAGTATATTGAAAGCCCCTGATAATTGATTGTTATTGACAAAAAGACACGTTAATTTTTATGTTATTTCTTTTACCTTCTGCCATAGATGGGCGGGAACATTCAATGCCTCGCCAGTGTTTTTGTTTTAAATTTTCATTGTCCTCGTACCTTGCCAGTTTTAGGTTAGCGCTAGAAATAAGTACTTGATTGATGCCGCAGCTGTAGACTTTTCGCACTTCCATCGGCTACAAATAACACGTACTATGTTCTTTTTAACGTGAAACGTTCTTTGGCCCGGCTTGGGGGGGGGGGGTGAAGGGGGGGATGTCGCCAGATTTAGTAAAGTTTCAAAACTTGACCGTGAAGCACAACGCTAATTGGCTGGTAGAAATGTCACGTGGTTAACGCTCATTGGTTGATTCTAGTGAGGATGGGAGGTTCTGGAAAACCGTCCGGCTTTAAAACCCGACTAGCGCCAGTATCTTTATTCCAGGAACTGCTATCGAGTTTATAAGCCTACATTATTTATCTGATGAAAATCGCCGAGAGCGTGGGCGCCGGGCTCGGTAACGTTCAAGTCAAGTCAAAATGTGTTTTTATTTGTAAACAAGATGATAGATAATTACACTTATTCAGACGGGGTCCAAAGTTTTCAAAGAAAACTGTTGAAGGGACCCCTTGGTAATAAAGGGTTAGTTAGCGATCAAGTTGGCACCATTATATATAAAAATATAAAACAAATTGAGAAAAAAAAACGAAACATGATTGCGGTATGTACATATATCAAAATATAAAACCAACTGAAAAAGAGAGAAGAAAAGCTAGAAAGTCACGGGGAAAAAAGACAATATCAATGTGGGTTCGTGTGTGTGTGTGATTGTGGGATTGTGTGAAAGGTGTGCGTAGGAGAGAAGAATGAATGGGGTGGGGGACATAGGAATTGTTGATGAATCATGCAGATAGTATGTGTGCACGTATAGCTTGTATAAAGATATAGAATGATGACATGGCAGTTAGACTGTGTGGTAGAGAGTTCCACGTTTTAGTAGCAATGTAAATGAAGGTGAACGCGCCATAATTAGTTCGTATGTATGGTACAGACAGTGACGCTTGGGAATGTGAACGCAGAGGATACATGACACCTTGATGAGTAAAACTAATTGAAGAGCATGTTATCTGATTGGCGATGAACTTAAATGTTAATAGTGCTATACGATAATCGAGGCATTGATGAACTGTTAAAATGTTGAGGAAGCGGTATGCAAATTGAGCACTTTCGCGCCTATTGACAAATAGCATTGCTCGTAGTGCTGTGTTCTGGGCAATTTTATGGGTTTTAGTGTTGTTTTATATGTCAATCCATAAATGGATAACCCGTACGGAATGTGAGTATGAATAAAGCTATGATTAAGCATTTGGAGGGTTCGTAAGGAAAATATGTGCCGTAGTTTATATAGAATTGGTATATCGTTCCGGAGCGATACCGGAAAGTTTCACGTGTAACGTAATTGCCCAGCAGTTTGCAACACAATTGTTTATCTGATTTTTGGTTGTTTATTTACCCTTCCGTTTTGTGGTATATCATTCGTTTAGTTTAGTCAGCCAGTTTAACTAAACGTGCGTGGGTAGCTTTTATTAAACACTTTTTTTCTCGTATTCATTTACTGATTGTAAGGCGCTCGAAGAGTGAACGAAGGGCCAGCAGGAAAAAAAATATAAGCGAAGGTTTAACGCAGTGTACACCCGCCGGCGATATGAAGGTGAACGCCGGACCGTCGCCCAGTCCGTGCTATCGGCGCCATGACGCGGCTGCCGTGGCGGCTCGCTTTCTTATCGCGCGCTTCGCCGAGATTAAGCGCTTGGATCTAGCGCTGTTCTCAGCTCTGCTGCTACTCCCGCAGTTCTAGCTCTGCTCCCTACATCTCCAATACACGAAAATACTGTCTATTCGTTTCGAGGTAGCCTGCAAAATTACAATTTCGCCCCACTGCAACAAACAAGGACAAGTAGAAGGTTTACCCTCTTAAATTACATCGTTATTTTTAATCACACTGGTTAACCCACAAGAGCTCCGTCTTGTGCGCATGCGGAAGAACGCGTACTTCTTTAATATCGCCAATCTAATGGGCCTGCGGCGTGTCACCACGCCTCTCGGTGCGACGTGAGAAACAGGCCAATATAGAAATAAAAGGGAATACAAAAAATAAAAAGTCACAAAGCAAAACAAAAGCGCCGAGCTTTTCTCTTTTATTATTCTAAAATCTGACTTGCTTCTGCAAGTGTTCTGTTCCGTATCTGTGATCCTCGAGGGAGTCAGCTTAGATGCGATCTCTGCCAAGCCCATCTTCCCTTCCGGGTTCAAGCGGCCCTGATCCGTCACTGCGAATCCCCTCGTCCCCCGCCGACTACAAGTCGTTTCCACTCACGATAGAGCACAGCAGACGCTACACCAGCTATCGGAGCCAATCCCCGCGTCGTTTAGTGTCACGTGACCTTCGGGACGGACGGAGCGACGCGCGGGGTGGGCAGTCACGCGATACATTTTCAGCGCTGCATTGGTTGGGATGGCTGGCAGCGTTCACAGCGTTCGATGTAAGTTGCAAACTGAGTATCACAGCATGGGGCAGCCACCCTCCCCCCAAACACATAGTCTCTCTCTTTCTCTCAGCAATGATCTCCCCTCTCTGTTATGTCGCTTTTTGGTTTGCTCTCTTCCGACATGTCACGCTGGCTTGGGTTTGAAAAGGCGCCCTTCCGTCGCCGCATTTGGGGTAACCCCCCCCCCCCCCTCTATCCCACCAAACCGAGCAGAGCTTGACAACTAAATAGGAGGGGTTGGGGAAGAAAGGTGCGTGGGAGGTCTCTTTATTTATCTGCGTGCGCGGTATGAGCCGTGACTCGACCCTGTTTGGGTTGTGTGAAAAACACGGTGTCGCATCCTGGTTTGCTTGGCTACGCAGGGAGTTCGGCACGTGTGCGGCTTTGCGGCTTTTTTTTTTACATATAAAATGAAAATAAAAAGTTTTATACAAAAATACGGCGCCTCTT